>OVAX01000547.1:0-33400 GCA_900406405.1 Lepidium africanum
TATTCATTTTTTTACAAATATATTAAAGATTAATAAATTACAATAATTTTTAAATACAAGTTTACATGCTTAAATGAACACATGACTCATATTTACCTAAATGAACACATGTATACAATACTAAATGAACATGGATCCCAAAACATGAATGACTACGAGTTTAAAACCATAAATAAACATGAGTCTATAAAGTTTAATGAATATTAGTCTAAAACCTAAATGAATATAAGTGTAAAAACCTAAATGACACTAGTAAAAAAAAGTTAATATACAAATATTATAATGCATTAAAACCTATATCAGTAGAGATCGATAAATATATTTCGTATACAACACCGATCATCATTATAAATTGATTTTTAGTATATCAATATAATATATATATTATTTAAATGCATAATAATTTTTTACAAAAATATATCTCATGTATAGTATGGGTATCATCTTGTTACGAAATAAATATAAAAAATTAAAGCGCTAATAAAACGACAGCGTTTCAATGTGCAAGGGTAATGACGTTGTAACGTCACCGTTTAGTGTTCAAGGGTAATGTCGTAGTAACAACGACACCGTTTTAGTGTTCAAGGGTAATGTCATAATACGACACCGTTTTATTGTGCAAGGGTAATGTCGTAATAATATCATTTTATCACTTGTGAGAATTCCATCGAACTGTTCTGAACGGACGAGGGAGGAGGAAGAAGTTTCCGTCGTCATGGCCGTTACGGCGTCTTTATTTTTGGGGAAATCAGCTATGTCCATTCATCTAGATATCTCTACGGTTCCATTGAAATACTCATGTTTGAAACTTCCTGTCTCTTCTCCAAAGCCCTTAGTGGTTTTATCCGTGGCCATATCGTCGCCGGCGAAAACAGTTGAGTCTCCTCCTGTTGGTTACCGGAAGAATGTTGGAATTTGTCTTGTTAGCCCATGTAGAAAGGTAATTTCGTTCTTCTTCTCTGTTATTACTCGATCTGATTTGGAACAATTGGGATTTGATATGTTTTTTGGTTTGGCAGATTTTTACAGCATCAAAGATTCATGTACCGGATACATGGCAAATGCCTCAGGTGAAATCTTCTACTACAGCTTTGTCATGATTATTGTAGTCTTTGGTTTCTGATTAGTTTAATTGCTCTGAAGAGCTTAGTTAGTGGCTTAGTGCTCAGTGCTCAATACTCGTTGCACAGTTTAGGGACTATGGTAAAAACCAAAGGCAATTACAATAAGAATCATCTCAAAACAGCAGTGAGGATATAATTAAGCGAATTGAGAATTAGGTTTGCTTGGAGAATTTGGTGTTTATGATTCTTTGGTGTGTTCATATTTGCCCTATGTTTATTAACTCTGATTTTATAGGGTGGTGCTGATGAGGGGGAAGATCTGAGAAACGCTGCCTTTAGAGAGTTGAGAGAAGAAACAGGTGTTACTTCAGCTGAATTCATTGCGGAGGCACGCTTTTTGACATTGCTCTCATAGTAAATTGTTAAATTTGTTTCAACAAATTTTTTTTATAAGGTTTGTAGATTAGAGTTGGATTTGCTGTGTATCACCAAACTGAGCTTTTTAATGTTTCATCTAGATACCAAACTGGCTGACCTATGATTTTCCACGAGACGTGAAGGACAAACTAAACCGAAAATGGCGAACAAGTTACAAAGGCCAAGCTCAGAAGTGGTAACAACGAAGCATATAGTCTCATATGTCTGTGGAAACACTATTATAGCTGGTTCTGAAGATGGTGATTATCTAATACAGGTTTCTCTTCAAATTCACGGGCAAGGAGGAGGAGATAAATCTCTTAGGAGATGGGACTGCAAAACCAGAGTTTAAGGTGTGGTCATGGATGCTACCAGAACAAGTGATTGAACATGTGAGCAAAGTCTCCTTGGCTTTAGATAACTGTTGTGCTTGTAACTTGTTGGCCTTACCATTCATTCTTCTTTTGACAGGCTGTATATTTCAAGAGACCTGTCTATGAGCATGTCATACAGCAATTCATTCCTTATTTTGTGGATGAAGAGAAGGATTCAATGCACTCATGTACGGATTGAATTTGCACAAGATTCATCGAGTGAATACTGATTAGGAAAAATATCAATCAATTCATTATACTAGTATCTCTTGAAAACCCCGTTATAGATGAAAATTGCATGAATCTCTTCATGTTCAGACTTTGATCTTGTAGTTTGATGTTATATCGGGATTCTTTATGTATAGACATTCTTCTATCTTTTGTCATAAATCTTCACGTATCATATAGACTAGGTTAATACACTGCTATGCTGCAATGTTTTATTTCAAATACTTATTTTGTATAATTGATGTCAGACTATAATGTTGCAAGAGTTTGAAAAGATATAAAAGATAAAAAAGTTATTAACTTTAAAAATCAAAGTCCATGACTCTTTGTTGTTTGATAGTCTAGGCTTTCCACTACAGTTAGACGATTAAGAAAATAGTTATGAATGAGTGATTTTTACGTTATGGATTAAGAAGATAGATTTTAATCTAGGGATTAATTGTCTCAATCTTGCAGTGGTGGTTTGTATTAAGAGATAGCTGATTTGTGAGCTTCAGAATGTCAAAGGCTTGACCTTTTTGCAACATTTGTTATCTGGGTTTTTCACTTTAGTTCTCTCTCGTCAAAACAAATAAAAACTTCAATTAATTTTGAAGTAACCGTGCCATTTTGTTTTTTTTCAACGTCAATTATTTTTTTCTTTGTAAAACGGTGTAAAGTACCGTGAAAATCAAATTGGGAAAATTATAAATTTAACACCCAACTTAGCAAAATAGTCAAATTGAACACTGAATTTCAGCGATAATTTATAAAACATCTAATTTTTCGTTGACTTCCGGTTAAACCATAAACTTATCGTTGACCAGCCAATTGAACCCTGACGAAAAACCCAATTCAAATATTCTCTAAATTCGAAAGTCAAATAGATTTTTGAAAATTCGATTCAGCTCTTATCTTCCTTTTGAAGAACCCTTAAACTTAATTTTCTATTTTCTTTCAAGAATGAGCTCAAATTTGTTTCTTTCAAAACAACATTTCAAACCAAAGAATTTGAGCTCATTCTTGAAAGAAAAGATAAAATCAAGCTTAGGGGTTCTTCAAAAGGAAGATAAGAACTGAATCGAACTTTCAAAAATTGATTTGGCTTTCAAATTTAGAGAAATTTCCGAATTGGGTTTTTCGTCGGGGTTCAATTGTCTTAGTCAACGATAAGTTTAGGGTTTAATCGGAAGTCAACGAGAAATTATATGTTTAATAAACTATCGCCGGAGTGCTCAATTTAACCCTTTTGCTAAGTTTGGTGTTAAATCGATACTTTTCCCAAATCAAATTTAATTTAAGTCATTTCAAACCCAACACTAAAATAGTCTTGAATTTACAGTTTTTTTTTCCAACCCAACACTAAAATTTACACTATTGTATTTTAGTGTTATAATGTGATTCTATTTTTTTTACAGAATTACACTATATTTGATGTGATATACCTCAATACGATGAAAAATAAAATATTACTAGGTGACTTTCCCGCACATGCGTGCGGGCATAAATACTTTTAACTTAATAAATTATAAAATTTTATTATCTTATTCCTCAGATATCAAGTTTTTAATAATCAATATTGCAAAAAAACACTAAAGAAAATTTTTATATAATATATGAAAAGTAAATTTCTATAAACAAAAATTTCTAAGATATAAAATATAATATTATCAATTTTAGAAAAATAATTTATTAAATAATTAATTTAATTAACTTTCCATTTGACAAATCACATTGTACATATGATTATGTTATGAAAACTCATGTTTTTTGAATAAACTAAAAGATTTGTAATCACAATTTGAAAATACATATTATTTTAATTTATACACAATTTTAAATTAACTTTTTCGTATATCAAAACTATCTCAATTGATTTTGAATGATCTTCATAATCTTACAACTTTTACCTTAATTTATAGCAATCTAGCATTTGATTGATTTATCTGATGAAAATAAATTGAGTATGTAAATTTTTAATGGTAAATATGAAAAATTAAATTAAAATAAACAAAGGACTCTCTAAAAAATAAATACTACAAATTGAATGAATGTTTGTAGTGTATGAAAAAATATATGATAAATTAAAATTAGTTATATTTGCTCTCTATAGAATAATATATAATATTTTAATAGAAATATGAATTATATTAATGGTAATGATAACTATGAAAAATATGTATTTATTTTTATCATACTAAAATTCAAATAATTGACAAAGTATTAAATCAAAACAAAAAAAACAAAAACTTTCTTATCTAATTTTCTGATAATTTAAAAATTATAAGAAAATTATATTTCTTTTAAAATAAACATATTAATTTTTAAATAAAAAATTAAAATAAAACAAAATAACTTAACATATAAATAAAAATTATAAGTAATTTATGTAATTATCTGTATTATAAATAATAAGATTAAATCAAAACAAATAAACAAAAATTTTATGTTTTCTAATATCTTAGAAAATATATGTTATCACTAATTTTTATATCAAAATCAACTAAATAAATTAATATTAAAATAAACTTATTTTTAATGTTGGAAGTAATTTGTAATTTAATGTTAGGAAAACTTTGTAATTAATCATGTTAAAATTAAACATGATGTTGATATGTAAGCTTTTTTATAAAATCCACTTCTCTAATAATATATAAGATTATCTATATTACCAAAAAAAATAAGTTGTTGAAAAAATAATATTCAAATAGGAATATGATTTATCAAAGATTATGATAATATTCAAAGAGGAATAGGATTTATCAAAGATAAAATAAAAAAATTTAATTAAAAACAATAATTATATGGATTTATTAAATTTTATTTTTTATAAATAAATTTAATTATTAATTACGAATTTTATGTGTATTTATATATATATATATATAAATAAGTTATTATTTAATTATTAAAAGTAAACAAAATTTAATGTAACGGTAATTTAGTAATTTAATGTTAGGGTAAATTTGTATCAACCACGTCAAAATTAAATATTGTGTTGACATATAAACTTTTTAACAAAAATCACTTTGCAAATAATATATAAGATTATATTTCAAATCAAATATGAATTAGGTAAAATTTGTATTATTTTAATATACGTCATTCCTTAAAAACGTTTGTTGTAAACGTTAGTCGTTGACGTATAAGTTATTTAGTTGAATCAATTACATTAAATCCAATAATTCAGATGTAATTTTAAACAAAATATTGTTATTTAATATTGTATTTAAATATTTTAAACAAAATATATATTTAAATAATCACTAAGATTACGAAGTTAAAAACAAAAAACATTATAAATCATATTTCAATTCTAAAAATACTTTTAATTAACCTATTTTGATCTTATATTCCCTTAGTTATGTAATTACAAAAATAATAAATATATATATATATATAAACTATTGCATGATAAAAAATTAATAATAGAATATTAGTTTTAGTGTGATATTTAATGTTTGGTTAGAGAAGAAAAAAGTTATAGTTCTAAAACTATACCAAATATAGTGTAATTTCAACACTAAAATAGTGTTATAATTGGAGTGCTAAATCATTGTTTTAGTGTTGGATATACAGTTTTTCTTCTCCAATCAGACTGTAAAAATTGTATATAAATAGTGTGGTTTATCTTTTACTACAATACTAGGTGACTTTCCCGCACATGCGAGCAGACATAAATATTTTTAACTTAATAAATTATAAAATTTTATTATTTTATTCATCAGGTATCAAATTTTTAATAATCGATATTACATTAAAATACAAAAGAAAATTTTTATATAATATGTGAAAAGTAAATTTCTATAAACAAATATTTCTAAGACATAGAATATAATATTATCAATTTTAGAAAAATAATTTATTAAATAATTATTTTTTTTAACTTTCCATTTAACAAATCAATATGATTATGTTATGAAAATTATTTTCAATAGTTTCATGTTGTTTTGAATAAAACTAAAAGATTTGTAATCACAATTTGAAAATACATATTATTTTAGTTTATACACAATTTTAAATTAATTTTTTCGTATATCAAAACTATCTCAATTGATTATGAATGATCTTCATAATCTTACAATTTTTACTCTGATTTATAGCAATCTAGTATTGATTGATTTATCTTATGAAAATAAATTGAGTATCTAAATTTTTAATGGTCAACACGATAAAATAAATTCAAATAAACAAAAGAATCTCTAAAAAAATAAATACTACAAATCGAATGAATGTGATAGATAAAAAAATATATGATGAATTAAAATTAATTATTTTTGCTCTGTATAGAATAATATATAATATTTCAATAGAAATATAAATTATATTAATGATAATGATAACTATGAAAAATATGTATTTAATTTTATCATACTAAAATTTAAATAATTCAAAAAGTATTTAATCAAAACAAAAAAAACAAAAAGTTTCTTATCTAATTTCCTTATAATTTTAAAAATTATAAGAAAAGTATATTTCTTTTAAAATAAATATATTAATTTTTAAATAAAAAATTAAATTAAAACAAAATAATTTAACATATAAAATATAAATTATAACTAATGAAATTATCTATATTATAAAAAATAAAATTAAATCAAAACAAACAAAAAAAAGTTTACGTTTTATAATATCTTAGGAAATATATATTATTATTAATTTTCATATCAAAATAAAATAAATTAATTAATTTTAAAATAAATTTAATTTTAATGTTAGAAATAATTCGTAATTTAATACTAGGAAGCATCTGTAATTGATCACGTTAAAATTAAACATGGTGCTGATACGTAAGCTTTTTATAAAATTCTTTTCTCTAACAATATATAAGATTATCTATATTACCAAAAAAATAAACTATTGAAAAAATAATATTCAAATAGGAATAAGATTTATCAAAGATAAAATAAAAAAAACTTAATTAAAACCATTAATTATATGGATTTATGAAATTTAATATTTATAAATAAATTTCAATATTAATTACGAATATTAAATGAATTTATATATAAAATAAAAAAAGTAAGTTATTATTTAAATATTAAAAATAAACAAAATTTAATGTGAGTGTAATCTAGTAATTTAATGTTAGTTTAACTTTGTAATCAACCACGTCAAAATTAAACGTGGTGTTGACACATAAGCTTTTTGACAAAAATCACTTAGCAAATAATATATAATTTTTTTATTGAAATCGAGTTTAAACAAGTAATTAGTTTTTAAAATAATCTTATCTAAACAAAAAATAAATTAATTAGTTAAAACAAATCGACCAATCAAATTCAATAAAAGGATTTAAAATCTCTATTATATTACTACAAAGATACGAAAAATTTTATTGCTACAGTTTTATTATAATAGAGATACGGAAAATCTTTTTGCTACGGTTTTATTATAATAGAGATAAAGCTTGAATATTTTGTAAAAGATTAAAACATTAAAATTGGCGAAAAAAACAAAAATATGAAAAACTAAGTACATCCTATTAGGATTAGGAGAAATTTTTTTAATAGATATTGATTAGGATTGGAAATATAATTATTATATGACAATACCCTAAATAATCTCGTGATTGTGTATTGATGTTATATGAGGTTTGTTAGATGCTTAAACATTAAGTAATGTTATTTAACCTTAGTTTAAGAGGTTATTGGCAAGTTATACTAATTTAACTATATTCAAGAGATTAGAATTATAATATATTAATAATTTTTACTAAATGATAATCTCAAAGAACACATATAGGTGAGACTGTTAAGTTTGTTGGTGTTAATATTAGTTAGATTACAAAAAATAATATTTAATCTAGATAATAAGAATTAATTAATCAGTTATAGAATCTTATCAGGATGTAATTGTGTGACAAATATTATGTGACAATATTTCCTAGTAACAATACGATTTAGTCCAAAACAGACAATATAACACAGTTTTTAAGTTAATACTACACTTTTATTATATATAGAGAAAACTACAAAATAGTGTACATAAATGTAAAATTTAAAATATTATTATATATTAAGGGTGTGTATTGAAACCAAAATTTAGGTGATTTGATAGGATTTAGATTTTGATAGATTTGGAAAGGTTTTAGGAAATTGTTTATGATATTTGGTATGATTTTAGTTGACTTTTTATCAGGATATAATTGTGTGACAAATAACATATAATTAAATGATTTTAGGAGATTTTATTGTGAGTGTTTATGTGATTTTATGTTCTTCTACGTATCCTGTGAATATCATTATTATCATATCCTAAATATAAACTTTGTAGGATTCCATTTTTCTCTGAACTCATTGGTTTCACTATCCTTTTATACTCTGAAACGCAGAAACACAGTTGGAGTTCTTCTCATGGATACTATTAAAGCTCCCTCTTCTTAAGCTTCTCAAACTCTAAATGACAATGGTAAACTTGTATCAATTTTGTCGTCTGAGAAACAAAAAAGCTTCAAACTTTGTCTTCAATTACCTTTCCAAGACCTTCTACAAGTAATGGAAGATTATAGCTACTAATTTTGACGGCAAGGTTATTGTCAAGCAAAATGTCTATGATTTTGAAGTTGTTATCATAAACAACATGCACAATACCAGTATGCAAACAATGGATTCCTTTTGCTACACTATCACTACGTTTATGCGTTGTTCCCAGCTGGTCATCAATTTTCTTATATGTCTCCATTTGGGACATACTCAAAGACAAAGAACATTCTGCTAACTGTTGAATTAGCCAAGTAGCACTCAAAGCAATGTCCTAACACACAAACTAAGTGACGGTGCCTCAGTTTAGCAATGAGCTCAATGTGTTGTACCAGGTTTTGGGTTTTGCAACTTTTCTTCATTTTCAAATATCTAATTGCCACATAAGATCCATCTTTCAACCTCCTCTGTATATCTGAAAAGAATAAAGATCTTGTCTTACTCATCTCTTCAGAGCATGGACACTAAAGAAAGTTTAAATTTAACTGCAGTCTTAACTCAATGCTACTTCTCTGCACTATACAGAACAAGCACTACTTGATACTCCAAACAAAAGTGGCGTTTAAAAAGTAACTTCAGAATCGTGGGGATTTCATCAACAACTGAGGATAGACATAATCGTCCATGGATATTAAAAAGTAAGTTCAACTAATTCACAACACAACACACTTGACAATTAATGAAGTAAAATGTATGGTTTCAAATCTATTGTTGAGAACATAGGTTTCAATATAGATTTGCATTGAAATTGGAGACGAGGATACCGATAAGTGTCAGAAACTGAGGAAACAAAAAGCTGCAACACCAAGTGCTGAGTGTTTCAAAACACACGGAGAAGAGGGGATTTGAATAATCGTGTATTTGAGTCGAGGAAGAAGAAGAAGAAGAACAACAACAACTGGTTTTTTTTTTTTTTTTGTCGACGACATTATTAATATTGATAATGAAGATTACAGACGATTACATTCGACTTTATGCAATGAAAGAGCAATTACATATGAAACTGAGTTAAAACAGACCCTTTAAAAACTCTACCGAAGAAATAGCTAAAGCATACGCTTTGTAGGGAGTGGAATTATTAATCCAGTTAACCATAACAGATATCCTTACCCGTCCTAGAAGCCGAAAGCTTGATAGAAGATGAAGATCGGTGAATGTATCGAAAGAGAAGAACTTTTAAAAACCGAACCAGAACCATACATACTCGCTACCTAGCAAACCAGAAAACTTCACGACAACTCCAAATCGAGCCTGACATTACTCACTTAAACCTCAAGTCTTAAACCTCCAAACCCAAATCTAGGTGTCCTTTAACTAGAATTTTGGTATGGATAATTACGATTAGAGCTAAAAGTTAGGAGAGCAAATGTCCTTACTCAGAAACCGACCTAAACTCCTTCGAAGCTTGCATCAAAGGCAGCGACGATAGTAGCAGCCCAATAGTAAATTGAAACTACTAACCAGAGTAGCTCCACCGACATACAGTATGCTTTTTCGGCAGATCTGAATCGGTGGCTCTGCTCTTCACATCACCGTCCTCTTAGCAAAGAAGGAGAAGAGATCATCCATCAAGATCCCAGGCATCGTCGATGAGTTCGTCGGAGCTAGGTGGTGGAGAGGTCTTGAATGGACCATCGAATGAAAGCCTCACCAGAGCTTTAAAGAGCCGGATTTGTGATTGTCGAAGCCTTCATTTACGGTGAGTTCCGACAGAGAGGAGGAGATAAGCGGGAGTAATATAATCTGTGACCTGCCTCGGTGTCCTCTAGCGAAGAGGAAGAGAGGATAATACACTGCTTGCGCTGCATCCCCTGGTCTCGCCGGAGCTACCAGACAACGACGGACGAAGATTAAAGAGAAGATGAGATCTAGCACGTCAGAGGATTGCCGAATACTTGAATTGTCTAAAATGAAAATTGACGACAAGGGGGGCTCCTTTCCGGTGGCGGTGAAGATCGGCGACCACCGAAAGGAGCAAAACGACAGTGACGAAAGTTGTGCTCAGATGAAAGAAAAAGAGAGAGCCACCTCTAGTTTAGGGTTTTTAACAACTGGTTTGTTTTGTTACGAAGAAGAAAAACAGAAGAAAAATCGCGTATTTGTCTTTTATTTGGTGAACGTATATAGATTTTTTTTTAATGGAAATCACATCTAAATAAATTAGTATTTGAGATATTGTTTTTTCAACTAAAAGCTATTTAAAATCTTCTAAAATCAAAATGAATAGCTTTATAGATAAGAATTCTTAAGTTTTAAATAACAAGAGATTTTATATGATTTTGATAAAGTTTTGTTTGAATAACAAGAGATTGCATAGCATTTTAAGTATTTTTTAGAAATCTTCAATTAAATAACACAAAATTTCATAAGTGCTTTAGAAATTATCAGTTGAATAACATGTGATTTTTTAAAATCCCCAAAATCACCTAAAATTTTGGTTTCAATACACCCCCTAAGAAAACAAAAAGCAAGAGAGAATTCGGACAACTCTTATAATGTATACTGTTTTACATTATTATATATTAATTATATTGTTTATTTTATTTTTCTTGTGTAAAAATGCATCACAATGTTTATGAGAAAAAAAGAACGATTCTCTCTCGTGTATCTCTGGTTTAACTTAGTTGTCAAGCTCGCTATATTTTAGAGAATGGCACCAGTAGCTTCCACAACATCGATGCCACCGTTCTCATGGCTCTCTGCCCCTTATTCATATGTTGTTTCTTTGGTTGTAGGCTTGAATTTATGAGACAATTTTCAGATCTGGATGGTGTGGTTGAGGCTGGGGTTCGATCAAGTCTGCCGTGGACTCTCCGTGAGCTATTGTTTGTTCATTGTCGACTCGATGTGGTTGATTTGCTGTCTCCGTTCCTTTGGCTTCTTTAGCTTCTTTACATGTCTGTAGATTTAATATTATACTAGTGTGGATGTGTTTGGTTAGGTTTTTCCTCCTTCTTTAGAATACTTGTCTAGGATGGATGGAGCTTACGATTGGGAATTTCTTTCCCCTAGTGCTTGGGTAAATCTGTTTCATAGATCGATTGGATTGGTTTGTGCAGTTATTAATTATCCATCAGTCTTTGAGTGGGTTTTGGGTAACTACCTCATCCGGGATATCTTTAACACATGCATCTACAAAAAACTATAATCATCATTTTCAGAGATAGCCAAATTTGGTTTCTCGAGTCATCATCTATAGGTTTAGAGCCCGTCTTCAGAGAAAGTTGTGCGGAAAACTCTTCCGATGGTATTCGTAAGACTCGGGCCATTGTTGTGATTGGTTTTATTAATGGATTATCAAAATCTCTTTCTCTTGATGTTGTAGGATTGAGGATATCATTATTCTCTCACGGTTTATTATAATTACGTGTTCTTCATATAACTTTTTTAATTTAATATCAATTAATGACAAAACAAAAATCTTGTGTAAAAAAGTGCCCATGCTCCCCATTTATTACTGTTAAATAATACTAAAATCTTTATTTAATAATATAATAATAGTTTATATTGTTTTTTTTCATGAAAGTTGTATTATTATTAAAAGGTCCAAATGCTAGAAAATACATATTACAAAGAAAAATAATATGCGACTGAACCCAACAATGGCCCAAAAAGCATCAGCCCTAGGTTGGAAGGATCGAAATTCTAAGTGGCCGTCGTCACCGTTCTCCGGTCCAAATCACCTGCAGCCAAACAAACAACCAGATCTACTCCACCAAAATTGAAATCAACACCAAAAAACTGTTCAGAGGAAACACCGCCGATTTGCTACTCCGAAAACTTCAACGCCTCAAGATTCAACTAATAGTTTATATGATTTGAGTGTTACATTTTTTTGGGTTATGGTGGGAAGAGAAAGACTTTTTAGTGTTGAAACTATACTAAATATAATGTAATACAAATACTAAAATAATAAATGCCATGGTTGGAGATGCCCTAATTAGAGTTCAAAGATACATTTTACATTATTTTAAACTTTAAAATAATTCAAAAGCATATATAAACTGTGTATTACTTTCTAAACTTATTTGGAAGAAGAAGAGGCAATTGCCACCAATGTTGCCGTAATACTAAGAAAACAAATAGGGTTTGTAAAATTTCTACATTGTTATACCATTGTATATACATAAGTTATTCATAAATTAGATTTTCAGCATCCATCTCTCTCATAGCTCCCTGTAGCAAATTTATGTCCAATTTACCCCTATAAATCTGCATTATAATTATCTATATTCTCTCTCACACTCTTTTTTTCTAACATTTGTAAGTTTCTCTTTCCTTTGTTTACTTTTCTCCTCTCATTCTCTCTTATTTTTTCTTCAATTCCTTCCTTCTCTCATTCTCGATTTTTCTCCCTCTCTCACAAAACCTAATTTCTTTATGATTTTCATTTCCCCAACGTCTTCTTCTTGGCACTGGAGCTCTATTTGTTGTCTTCCCTTTAATAAGGTACATGTTTCAACTTACTTCATTCCATCATAGCATCTAAAGTCCTTCTATAAAGAATCAATTTTGTTTCGAGAGTATCGACGATCTGGAGTTTTGGGGTTTTAAAATCTTTTGGTTACCTTTTCTAATTTTTAAGTTTTCGCTACAGGTTTGTGATGATTTTGGTTAAATTGTAATCTCTTCCGAGCAAACTTGTTGATGTCAGTAATTTTGTTTAAGCGTTTATATAGTCTATTGTGATCAGTGTTAACCACCCAACATTCATGATTTATCTTTACCATCCAACAATTGGTTGTGTTTTATCTAACAAGCCTTTTTCCTTAATGTAGATGTCAAATGTAGCTCTTCTTAAGCGGATCTACATTGACATAACAATGTCAATACACCCTTGCAAGGGTTAGTAACATGCTACATGATTGAATATGTTAAACGTGTGACATGTATGTTAAATGTGTAACATGTAAGTTAAACACGCAACATGTATCTTAAACATGCAACATGTATCTTAAACATGTACTATATGTTCTACCGCCTCTAAACCATATATTTTACCATCCAACAATTGGTTGTGTTTCATTTAACAAACATTTTTTCCTAATGCATATGTCAAACATAGTTCTTCCTACGCGGATCTACATTGACATCAATACACCTTTACAAGGCTTAGTAACGTGCTACATGATTGAATATGTTAAATGTGTAAGATGTATGTTAAATGTATAACATGTAAGTTAAACACACAACATGTAAGTTAAACAAGCAACATGTAAGTTAATACATGTACTATATGTTAAACCCTACAAAAATCTCTTAAAAGTATTTCAACTCTTATCTCTGCTCCCTTCATAAAGCTATTGTTGTTCAGCCACCGTTCAATATTTCAGACAAAAATCTTAAGTATATCTTACAATTTATTTTATTTTAATCACTAATATAGGGACTTTTGCGTCTTTTACCGCATTAGTGGTGTGAGAGATTTAATTTTTTAAAAACTTCTGATTCATAATTTTGATAAAACTTATGTATTACTACTAAAATCACCCAAACAAACATGATTATGTAAATTTTAAAAATTCTTTTTAAAAATTTCAAAATTCAAATATCTAACTTCTAAAATCTCTTTTCAAAAAATTCAAAACTGAAATACCTAAATCTACATATATATATATATAGTTATATTTTTACTGTCAAAAAGAGAGATACATATTAGTTTTTTTTTTCCGCAAATAAGTACCATTTTTATTAAACAAATTGTACCAGAGCTATGGTTCACAACGAAAGTTGTTAAAAGAAATAAAATACAAGGGCATTTAGTTAGAATAACATAAATAAAAAGAAAAAAAATCATGTCAGCTCATAGTCATGGCAATTACATTAAATGCTGAAATATGACATGTTAAAGGATTTTTCTTTGTTTACCTTTGAGACACTATTAATGGTGACAAAAATATGTACACATAAATCATCTCAAATGGTCGAAATATTACTGTAGCCTATAAATTTGTCAGAATTTGTCAACTAAACTTCTTACTATACAATCAAATTTCTCAAATTATTTTTGTGTCATATTTTCTTTTTTCTTCTAGTTTATTATTTTTGATAACAGAAATCATAAATATAAAATCAAATTAATTTCTGGAGCTTAAAAAGGATTTTTTTTATCAGTGAAAATATTTATGAATAATCAAGGGTATAATCTTATGATGAAAATAATTAAAATCTATGAAAAAGTGTTAATTATGGTGTATCTTCAATTAGGCCTCGACATAAGGGTAGCCTGACCTATCATGTTGATTACAACATTAAGGATTTCAATATAATTACAACTTTTCAGCCGAAGTGTTGGTCGATTATTTTTACACTTATAGTATTACTTTTTGTTGGTTTTTTCCAAACATGATAAATTGATGAGTCAAAGTTGATAATAAACACAAAAATATTTGCACGGAATGAATAATTGGTAAATATTATTCATGTACTTATTACTTACTTATATATTTTATTTTCCTTATAAATGGAAAATGTTTTGGTTTGCAGTTAGGTTCTGTATGCTCATTCCACCGACACTTCCAACAAAGAGAAAAGTAAGAGGACAAAATCATGAAGGATACGGAAATAGAAATCCTTTAAATATTATAATTAATTTATATATTTTTCTTGTATTAGAGTTCAAATTCGATTGTGTAATATATAACATTCACATAACACAAGTTTTTTTTATCCGTTATAGTCTAGAATAGGTGTGATTGAGTCTCGTCAAAATTATCATATTAATTATAGGTAACAACAAGCTCACGAAAAATTAAATAATACAAATAAATATCAAAAAGATACATAAATAGTCATAGTGTTATACTATAATAAAATCACATATCTTAAAATTTCCTTTGCACGATAAATGTATTTTCTTTCTAAAATCAGACAATTATCATTTAAAAACACTTATTTGTAATGTTTAATGGTTTCCACAATGTATTTCCATTCCCATTCTATTACCAAGCCATCTTCCTCCAAAAAAAATCTTACTTCTTGGTAATTTTAAAACTTTCCATTTGAAATTTTTATTTGTATTACCAGAAAAATTTAGAAGGCTTTTACATTTTTCTTGGATATAGAGATAGAAAGAAATCATCATAGAGAATACAATTTTCCAACAATATCCTAATAACAATGTTTTAAATTGTTATTATTTCCATGTAATTAAAAGATTTTTCTATAAAAAACATGAATCATCTGCTCCTTAATTGATAGTTGAAAACAAAATTTTTCTATATAACTCAAGTTGTAAGCAAATTCATTACGAATATCATTAGACAAAATAGAGATATAAAATTGTAAGATAGATATGTATGATATAAAATGTTATATAAATAGTAAATATATATGAAATATGTGATTTATATATTATGAAATCACATATCTTTTTTTTCGGTAAATGTATTTTCTTTCTAATATCAGACTATTATCATATAAAAACACTTTTCTGTAATGTTTTAGCCAAATAAAATGGTAAACAAAATTTTTTCGAGATGGAACATCCTTTGTCTCCTAGATTGCATGAATGGTTGTATCCAATATTTTAAGCAAAATGTTTATGATTTTTATAAGTCTATCCACAAAACAAATAAGTTTTGAGGAGGTGCGTAGTTGATGTGGAGCAGAGGTGGAAACGATAAACTATATGGTGCGAAAGAGATCAGACTCTCCAAGATAATCTTCATCTTCGATGATCTCCAACTGATCAATGCAATCCGTAATATTCATGGAATCTTTCAGGATATGATTGACTTATCCTTATTTTTTTCTTCAATCTTTTTTATACGATTGGAAAACAAAATAGCTCACAATTTAACCAAATGATCTCTTTACGAGACCATGTAAATTTTTAATAAATGTTTCTTTTTGTCCAAAAAATAGAGTTGGTATCCGATATATTTTTATCAAAATTTTAGTTATTAAGAGTTATTTTATTTTTTTAATTCAATTTTTTTGTATAAAAATACTCAAATCTGAACTCGATTTATACTACACGTAATAAATATCTAAATAAATCTTAAATCGAAAGATTTTAAATATCATAATTAAACATAAATCTATGTACCTAGAAAATCAAATTCAAACTTGAACAAAATCAAGAATTAAATTTGTAGTTGATAAATCTTTATTAAATTTTAGTTTTAGAGTTTTTGTACTAAATTTTTATTAGTTTTGTATTTTATATAAAAATTTATATTGAAACTCACCTTGAACCTAATTTTAAAAGGAGTTATGAATAAACTAATTTTATCCTAGACTAAATAAAATATGCCGAGTGTTAGGAGGGTGGTTAGGATGATCCAGCTAAAGACTTGACACTATGATTCGATTCTCATCCGCTGTATTATGGTAGCTTAAAAAAAATTTTAATGGTGAACTTTAGATTATGGATCGGACCTTGTCGATCCAATTTTTAACAAAAAAAGACTAAATAAAATATCAGTTAAAGTCCAAAATATAATTTTAGTGTTCTGGCTTTAATATATATGATAAGTGCCTAATTAAAAACTCCCACTAACCCCATATTTTTCTGTTTCTGATTAACATAGTTTTGTCTGAAAAAAAAAAAAAAAAAAAAAAAAAAAAAAAAAAAAAAAAATTTNAAAAAAAAAAAAAAACAGACAAACTAAAAAATCTTAAACGAACGAGGAGAAAAAAAAATCTTATACCGGTTATTACTCAATTTGGTGTACATGTAGGCTAGAAGATCCTTCACAAAACCAGCAAACCAGTTATTACTCGATTTGGTGTATTTCGAGTAAACCGGCGTAATCAAACGCCTTAAACCCTTAACCAATATTACAGTGTTCTCGCTGTTCTTCCGCCAACAGCCACCATCTCCGTTTCTTTTTTAGGTATTTATGAGATTGATTGATTGATTTTTTTTGGGGTGTGATTATCATCTCTTAAGCTTCAGGAGAAGCTAATTTGAGTTGCTTGTGGTTTTACATAGCAGTTGAATAAGATTACAAATGGTTCGCTCCAAGGCTCCTGCAAAGAAGCAGCAAAAGAAAGGAATTGATTTTAAGGTTCTTATCTTAGGGTTTTAGCTTATTGTCTTGTTTCTTCGAGTTTCCATGGATATTTTAAAACGTTCGAATTTTTTGTTTCTTTGTAGAAAATTAAGAGAAAGCTTGGGAGAAAATTACCTCCACCAAAGAATGCAACTAACACTGAGATTAAATCCAAAGGTATCTATCTGCTTTCTCGTGCCATTCAAACTTTTTTCTTTTGTTCTTATCTTTTTAACTCTCTGCTTATGGTTGGTATGTGTTTTGTGTTTATTGCAGCAATTATACTTCCTGAGCAAAGTGTAGGAGCAGAAAAAAGTGGCTTAGCTACAAGTAAGAAGGGCTTGACCCTGAAGGAGCTTCTGCAACAAACTTCCCATCACAATGCAAAAATTCGCAAAAGTACCCTTTTTATTTTTCTCCCTTGTTGAATTAGATGTTTTGGTATGTTGTTCCGTGGATCAATTCGGTTTTGTCTGTGTAGATGCATTACATGGTATCAGAGACCTTTTCGATAATCATCCTGCAGAGCTGCAATTACATAAATATGCTATCATACAGAAACTCAGGGAGCGCATTAGTGATGATGATATGTTAGTGAGAGGCGCCTTTTATAGTCTATTCCATCATAAGATCTTTCCTAAGTGTCAAGAGGTATCGTCTTTTTCTATTACTTATTATTTTTGTCGTTATTCTTATTGCTTCCGCTTATATTGGTTACTCCTCGTTTGTTGTGTTAGTCCCTCTTCATATTCCGAACCGCAATATGTAGATTTGAAATGTATCATGGTTTCTACACTGTTTCTTATCATCCGATTATCAATATTGCAAATATTGAAAACAATCATGTTTTTTGCTATTAGCTGTTGTATCTAACTGCTGATTATGTCTGTTAAATCTATTCAGGACAACCAGGGCCCTATGGTTTCTCTTTTGATGCCATACATATTTAGCAGCATGGCTGATTCAGCGATTGATGTTCGTTTGATGGCTTTCCAATTTCTGCACCTTGTTGTGGAACACTATCCGCCTACCTTTTCCTTGTATGCAGAAAAGGTGTATGCTTTGATTTCTTGGATAAATGACATTTCTAACTTCTGCCCGTAGTATATATTTTTATACCTTTATTTTTGCAAGACGTTCCCTAAAATTTCCATCTTCTACTTGATGCAGATTCTGGAAAACTACAAAGATGTTATTCAGAAAAATCATTTCTATGTACAAGACAAAAAGAAGCTAATTGTAGCTCTCTCTGGGTTGGCACATTGCCTGTCGCTGTTGCAAAGTGATGCGAGTGACTCTGAATCACAGAAAAAGGTATCTAATCTCTTACACTCCAGAGGTCTCCAAAGTTCTTGCTTCAAACATCCCAGGACATAGCATAGCAATATAGGTTTCGTTTTTTTCCATCTTTAGCTTGTGAGAAGAGTAAAATTATATAATGCAGCTTTATCTTTAGAACAGGGGAACCATATGGAGAAAAAAGTCTACTTCTTGGAGAGACTTAAATACTTAGAAAGATTGATGACATTTGACTTGAAATTTCCTTCAACAAAGGCACCGTCTTATGAAATTAGTTCAGAGTGTGCTCTGAATTCCCTATTCTAACTGTTTCTTTTTACATGTTGTGCTCTGTTTGTATCTTTTATAGGGAACTTTACAGAATGATATGCTACTCGCCCATGAGCAAGATGCTGCAAAAGAATGTGTTCGTATGTGTCATATGTCTTCTTTATTCATCAACAAGTTATTCCTATATGGCTTGTATCATGTTTGGAGCTATGCACTTTGAAACTGTACAGTTAATTCATTGTCTTTACTCCTTAGCCCTCTTCCTCTCTAGCATGAGCTCTCTAGACTGTCTCTGAAAAGCTCTGTAGACATAAGTAGCTGTTACATATTTTAAATTCCGTACCCTTTATGTTTTCTCCTGTTGTCATCGGCAGAGTTCATAACCATATGGTTTGGATGTAGAGATGTTGCCACTTCAATTTGATTATCTGGATAACTTGATAGAACAATTGAATGATTTCTCATGTGCATTAATAATATATACACTGGCAATGAATAAATGATCCCTTTTCCTATGTATGTGCTGGAGTTTACAGTATTCTGACCATTTTTTTTTAATGGATTCTCACAGGCTTTTCCCATGTCTCGGGAAGATTGAAAGAGATTGTTGGAGTCTTAATCAATTGTTTCCAAGATTTCATTCCGTTGATTCATGCTCCGCGTGGATTTGATGAAGATTCATTTAAGTGTATAGAGCATATACTTTGCAGCATAAATTATGCAATCAAATTTTCCATTCGTAGGCACACTCAAAGGCAGACCACATGGCTGCCTGCATCAGAAGAAGTTACCCTGATGATATTGGATAAGGACATTGCATCAATGTTATCAAAAAAGTTACTTGGTTCTTTTCCCCTCAATCCAGAAAACAATCTTTTTGGAAAGGTATGAAAATACGACGCTGGATAGTAGATTATTAAAAATAGCCTATGTTTAATAGTATATTCTCCGTACTTAGTAAAGTACTCTTTACATGGTTGCTTTACTCTTCTATCAAGAGTTCCCTTTCCTGATGCAAAGTGGTTCCTTCCCTGCTATCATTTGTAAAACTTATGATTATATCTTATGCTTTGGTAATTTTTATATAGACCTTCCTAACACTAATTGATTGTTCGTTGACAGGCTGAGGAAAGGTACTTCATCCTCAACAGTGTACTGACAGAAATCTTTTTGGAAATAAGTGAATGGAGCCACCTTCCTACTGAACTTTTCAATAGATATCTGGAATTTATTGAGAAAACACTACTAGGAAAGGTTAGTTCCCATTACTTTACATTGACATATAATTCAAGCTGATTAGTTTCTTGCGAATAATTTCTGATGCATGTCCCTCTGTCTGCGTTATACCTGATAAACTGCTATTTAAGTTGCAAATATAAAGAGGAACAAAGTTTCTCACTGGGATTTACAAACATCTGTTTTGCAGAGCATCAGGCTTAGTAAATCTATTCACGAAAAGACTTTACTTAAACTCTTGCCTTTTGTTCCAAAACTTATTTTGAGGGTGGACCGTGATTGGAGAGATAATCTTCTGCAGGTTCGTCTAACATTCTCAAAGCAATTTGAGCGAGACAGGATGTATTTTCTCAGTTCCTGTAATAGCTCACAGTAACATCATGTACATATGATCGTTGGTATTACGTTTATATTTCTAGGCATTCACCATTACCTTCAACGATTGCAAACCGGAGTCCCCACTTAAATTAGCCTGCGTTTCAACTGTCAGAGACGTGATTATCCCTGTAAGTAATTTGTTTTTGTTCAATCTAGATATTGACCGAAACAAACTGAAGTCTAAAAACTGCTTCTTATAATATCTGCAGAATGGAGATATCTTTTATCCTAATGCAAGTGATCCAACAGTAAATAACTACCTAAGTGCTTGGGTCAACAAACTTCCATCCCTACTAAATCAGTTAGGTGATAAGCATCCGTTTTCTACTCAGGTGCTTACACATGACTCAATACAATACATTATTTATTCAGTGATCTTGAGACAAAAATTCTTAATCATGGACCCCTTTTTGATAAACTAAGGTCACTTTTCTCAATTATTTGTTGTTTGATACCAATTTGTGTGTTTTCTTCAGGCTGTTTTGCAACTTCTACTCGACCTTGGGCGAGTTGGATGTCTAAATACTTCCCCCGCATTTGAAGGAGACGTCAAAAACTTCTTCATCCCTTGCCAGGGAGAAGGTGCAATTTTTGCTATTTAGAAAAAAAAAAGAGAGAATATGTTCAGAGATTATTAGTGTGCTGAAAGAGGGATTATTGGTTCTTTTGTCTCAAATTATACAGGTGATGTGCCTGGTGGACCTTTTGCAAGTCTCCCTGGGGAAGTCCAAGAACTGGCACTGTGTTTCCTCTACTATTTCACCATAGACAATTTCAGTTCTTCTATGCTGAAAACACTAGTTTCATGCTGTCTACGTGAGTATTACTTCCTTTCCTGATTCTTTAGATGATAGGATGAAAAAATTGGTTATTGACCCAACTCAACGTATATTGCAGATCCACAACTTGAACCAGATGTATTGTATCGGATAGTGGAAATTCTTCACAGTGCCTATAGAGCTGGATACATTCAGATTATAGATCATTTGAGCTTCTTCATCACCTTGATTACACGTTTTAAAGTTGTCCCAGGTACTGTCCGGAATCTGAAAGTTTTTTCTCTTTTGGGCTTACTTTTGAACTTTTCTTTTACCTTTTGGAAAGAATTCGGTTTGTGCTTTTTTGAAAGATATTTATGCTTATTGTGTGTTTGTGATTGCTTACCTTATGGTTCTATTAACATGCAGAGAAACTGCAGTCAGCAATGGGGTGTAATGAGTGGGAGACATATTGTGGCACATATAAAGCACTTACAAAACTTGTATGCTCATGTTTGTCCGAAATGGGTGATAGTTCTCTTGTCCTCCATATTTTAGAGAAAGTTTTACTCGAACAAATAGTGAGTCTCTTTTTTGATAATTCTTATATCTAAATGCTTAGTAAGGTTCTCATATATTAGCATCACAATGAGATGTTCTTTTTGGTACAGATTTTGAAGCCTGCTTTGGACAATGGGTGTGCCATACTCAGGATGATCTGCGCATTGGACTCTAAGCCTACCAGACTTTCCGAAGACAGTATAAGCACTCTTAGTGAGTTCTTACCGCGATATTTGATCGACATAATCAATGTAAGCACTTCCCAACGCCCCTGGGTTCTAAATGTCACCTTTTTAATGTTGGGGTTGACACATCTGTCTTCACTCTTCATGCAGTGTATCCCAGAAGATAAAGAGAACTCTGACCTATACAATCTGACATGTCGGTACTATTTAGTACCTTGCTTTATCTTGTTCGAGGGGAGCTCCAAACTCACGGAACAGGTTCTGAAAAGAATGCAATTGATTGTTAGTGAAAACACTAACGCGCTGGAGTCGATCCAGGACAGGGAGAGCGGTCGAAACTCATTGAATTTGATACAGTGCGTTGTCTCTGTGATCCTTTTGATGCACAACTACGTCAAACTTAGGAAGGTGATATCGTCATCCAAGTCAGAGATTGATTTGATTCTGCAGAACGTCGTCATGTTGCAGGTATTACTTTCTACCCTCTTATACATATAACAAACTGCAAAACCATGTGCTGACGAGTGTTGCTTCTTAAATTTGCAGTCCTCACGGAGCACGAGCTTGACTGTAGAAGGAAAGCATATGATGAAAATTGCGGGAGATCGACTTAAGCTTGCATCTAATAGCTTACTCACATCATAAGTTTACAAGACACTACACACATTGAAAAGCTCTCACCACTGTTCTGTAGCATAGAATCATTTTTGCTCTTTACAAAGGATGCTCAACGATGTATTTGCTTTGCTTCTTAAGGAAAGCAGAAATTTTGATTCAATTATGTAGAATATTGTCATCCTTATTTCATTTTCTTTTAACTTGTCCAATTTCTATCGATTTATCATCCATTATATTTCGTAACAAGTGACAAACAGGTTAATGAAAATGGACATCGAAGTGAAAAGTTAATGATAAAACTTCCAACTTTGATCCTTTTTGTCCGATTCCGTGCATTGAGTGCTTAAATCGGAGTTAGAATGCGTCAAAAATGCAACACAAGTAATTTGACCAGTCACTTGGCATTTGTAAAGAAAAACTACATAGCTCTCAACAAAAAGCAAAACATAAAACTACTAGACAACTTAGTCAACGTGTTCAATCTTAGGGCCAGCACTTCTCCTTAATACAATTCAGTGATGATTGGGATTACAAATACGAACCAATTCCTTCATCTTGTCTTCAAACTCGTCTGCTTCAGCTAATTGATTACCATCAAGCCATTGAATCGCCTCCTCAATCGTGTTTCTCACGTTATAAACATATTTCTCAAGAGCGTTCTTGGCTTCTACTTTCTTCTTATGCTCCTCGTCTTCAGACTTGTACTTCACAGCCTTTTGAACCATCTTCTCAATCCCTTCCTTTGACAGACGACCCTTGTGATAAGCCCATAAAAGCTTATGTGAGGAAACGTGCAAGGTAATGTTCTTATTCATCTGAGTTGCTGCAGAGTTTTCTTAACTCTTCTTTTGCTGGTGTGGTGTTTGTCTTTGTGAGTAAATCGATTCAGTTGTTACAATGTTATTATAAATTGGATTGAATCGGTTTACAGTCGGTCAAGTTGAATTAGTTTTATTGTTAAGGTATCTTGGTTCAGCTATTACAATTGAATTATAAAATTGGGCTGAACCCGGTTTACTTTGGTTTAATTAGAGTATTAATAGCTAGGTATTTCTTCAGTTTAGGTAGCTAATCTTCATCGGAAGTGTCGTTGTGTGTAGTTCGGAGAGCCTGACTCCGTGACCAATCAGTGCAAAGTTGTACTTCATCTTTCAATCAACTTGAAAAGCCCCTTCGTGGGTTTCTCTCTGTAACTGCGCCGATTTGAATCTAACACCTTGTCACTGGTGATGGTAATTTTGTTGGTCTTTAGCTTGGCAGACACGTTAAGTATACCATCGACGTCAATATCAAAGCTGACAGTGATCTGAGGGACACCACGTGGAGCCGGAGGGATACCAGAGAGCTTGAATTTACCGAGAAGGTTGTTGTCTCTTTCACCTTCGTAAACTCGAATCATCAAACTGGACTGATTGTCTAATGAAGTGGAGAAGACTTGTCCCTTTTTGGTTGGAATGGTTGTGTTTCTCGGGATCAAAGTGGACATGAAACCACCGGCGGTTTCAAGACCGAGGGAGAGAGGCGTGACGTCGAGAAAGAGAAGGTCTTTAATAGTCTTGAACAGCTGCACCATATGCAATGGCCTCATCAGGGTTAATAGTCTTGCATAGCTCTTTACCATTGAAGAAATCTTGGAGAAGCTGTTGAACTTTGGGGATACGAGTAGATCCACCAACAAGGACAACATCATGAACTGAGTCCTTATCCATTTTAGCATCACGTAGACACTTCTCAACAGGCTCCATACATTTCCTAAAGAAATTGTTGTTGAGCTCTTCAAATCTATCACGGGTGATGGTGAAGTTGAAGTCGATACCTTCGTAGAGAGAATCAATCTCGATAGTCGTTTGCTTGATGGAACAAAGATCCCTCTTTGCTCTCTCGCAAGCAGTTCTCAACTTCCTGAGAGCTCTCGGGTTACCACTAATATCCTTCTTGTTCTTCCTCTTAAACCTTTCCACAAAATGATTAACCATTGTGTTGTCAACATCTACACCACCAAGAAGAGTGTCTCCAGCTGTTGCCTTTACCTCGAAGATACCTTCTTCAATGGTGAAAAGAGAGACATCAAGAGTACCACCACCAAGATCATAGATCATCACGTTCTTTTCTCCAACACTACTTGCTTTCTTGTCAAGACCATAAGCAATAGCAGCTGCAGTCGGCTCGCTGATGATTTTCAAATCATTCAAACCAGCGATCACACCAGCATCCTTTGTGGCTTGACGTTGTGAGTCATTAAAGTAAGCAGGAACAGAGACCACAGCGTTCTTAACCGTAGAGCCAATGTAAGATTCAGCAATCTGACGCATCTTAAAGAGAACCATGGAAGAGATTTCTTCAGCAGCAAATTGTTTCTCTTCACCTTTGTACTTGACAGCAATCATTGGTTTGTCTGCAGGTCCAATTCCAGGGATGATTTTGTAAGGCCAAAACTTCATGTCACTCTAGACAGATGTGTCATTGAATCTAACGACCAATTAACCTCTTTGCATCTGTTTGTAACAGAGTTTAGTCAAATACTCTTAACAAAGAAGTCTTCAAATAAAAGAGTAACAAGAAGATGACAAAAGAGATAAGTAACATATTGAAAACAGTGTTAATAGGGTTCATAGTGACCTTGTTCTTAGCATCATCACCAATTAACCTCTCGGATTCAGTGAAAGCGACGTAAGAAGGCGTAGTTCTGTTACCTTGATCATTAACAATGATCTCAACATGGTCATGTTGCCAAACTGCAACACAAGAATTAGTAGTTCCTAGATCGATACCAATCGCTGGTCCTTCACCTTTACCGGCCATCATCACACTAACAGAGAAACAAGCTTTAGCTAATAAGAAGAGACTAAAAGACTTGAAACAGAGGAGATGAAAGGTCTTCCTAGTTATGAAGACAATGAGACAAACACTCTAGAGCTCATAATGTAGTAGAAGAAAGAAGAGAAAAGCATAAAGTAGTGTTTCTAGTCTTGTCAATCATAAAAAGTCAAGGCAAAATAATTTCTACTCTTGTCAATCTTTTCCAACTGTTGTTGATAAGGAAAACTGGTTGCTTCTCAACCATTTGTTGACACTTAGAACTTAGAAGACTTTAGTTTGGACTTCGAGTTACAGTATAAGTCTTGCCTTGTGTTGTACACATGCTCTTTTTCCAATCAGCGAGCTTTGATCAGCTCACTTCAATACAATTTACATTTACATAACTTATGTCCATTGTGTTTACAGTTCAAAGGGTGCTAAAATAGATTGTCCTTTTTTGTGACCGACCTCTATAGTTACTGGGCTTAACGAATGATGAGTGAAGCCCATTTATGATAAAAGCCCATTATAATCCGACCCGTTAATAAAACCCTAGCTCCCATTTTCTGAACATCTTTCTCGCTCCCTTCCATCTCCGTCTCTCTCTCTTTCACCGACTGATTGCTTTGAAGTAACCATGGTTCGTTCTCCTCTCTGCCGCCGGATTTTTCGTCTCTCTCTTTCTCCGTCTGACTAATTTGAAGCTTTTGATCTCTGACTATTTCTGTTTATTTTATTGTCTGAATGAAAAACAGCCTCAGGGAGATTACATTGAGTTGCACAGGAAGAGAAATGGATATCGTCTCGACCACTTCGAGCGCAAGCGCAAGAAGGAGGCTCGTGAACCTCACAAGCGCTCCAACAAGGCTCAGAACGTTCGAATTTCTTGTCTCTACATTTTTCTTTTTTCAATTATTTCATTTCGTTTTTTGCTGATTTTGTTATTGTGAAATTGCAGTCATTAGGTCTCAGGGGTAAGATGATTGCTAAGAAAAATTATGCTGAGAAAGCTCTCATGAAGAAAACGTAAGTGTTCAGTGTCTTCTCTGAGAATTTGTCATAAATCAAAAGGTGTCTTATCAATAGGTGTAGTTATATGTAGAATTAGATAAGTGAATATATGCACTGGTTTCTGAAACTTTTATATTCTTTTGAATTTTGGTACAACAGATTGAAAATGCACGAGGAGTCATCATCAAGGCGTAAGGTTGATGAGAATGTTCAGGAAGGAGCTATTCCTGCTTATCTACTTGATCGTGATGACACCACTCGGGCCAAGGTTAGTTTTTATTTATTTGATGCCATATCTATAATTCTCAAAATTTGGTTAGGCAATACGTTAACAAGTTTTTTTCCTTGGCTCTAGGTTCTTAGTAACACCATTAAACAAAAGAGGAAAGAAAAAGCTGGGAAATGGGAGGTCCCTCTTCCAAAGGTGAAAACTCTCTTCTTGATTTTGTTTTCCTTCAGTGTTATTCTCTTACCAATGGATAAAGCTCAACATTCTTCCCTCTTGGAAACTAATAGCCCTTTCCTTGTACAGGTTCGTCCAGTCGCTGAAGATGAAATGTTTAGAGTGATTCGATCTGGGAAAAGGAAAAGTATGTATTTACTTTCGGATCCACATTTAGCTACTTGTTTGTTATCACTCTTATGTATAATATGTTATTCACTTATCATCATATAGAGGCTATAAGTTGAGGAAATTACTCTAGACTAGATTGAGTTTACTTTGTGGATATATATATTATAATTAAATACTCACTCACAATTATTGAAAAGCTCTCCTCGTTTGCATCAATTACAGCAAAACAATGGAAGAGAATGGTTACAAAAGCTACATTTGTTGGACCTGGATTCACAAGGAAGCCTCCAAAGTACGAGCGTTTCATCCGCCCATCTGGACTGCGTTTCACCAAGGCTCACGTCACTCACCCTGAACTAAAGTGCACCTTCTGTCTTGAGATCATCGGAATCAAGAAGAATCCTAACGGTCCGATGTATACATCACTTGGTGTAATGACCAGGGGAACAATCATTGAGGTTAGTCCCCAAGATAAGTATATATAGTGTTTCCACTTCTCACTTCTCTCGCTGATGCTGAAGCTGTGAATATCTCAATATGTGAATTGTATTGTTTTCAGGTCAATGTTAGTGAGCTTGGTCTTGTTACACCAGCTGGAAAGGTTGTTTGGGGTAAGTAACCTATAATACAGAATCCTTAAGCAAAAGTGCAAATGCGATATCAGTGTCTTAACTCTGATTTTTTTAATGACTTCAGGTAAATACGCCCAAGTGACGAACAATCCTGAGAATGACGGATGTATAAATGCTGTATTACTCGTATAAGCAACTTCTGGCAATGTTAGAGAGAACTCTGGATAGAGACTAGTGGAAAGCAAGAATCATGTTGGCTACTGTCTTTTTTTTTGTTCTCTTCTGAAACAGTTTTGTGATATTAAGGTTTTTCATAGATCGATGTGGTTCTTCTAATCATCACGTTAACTAGCGTCTATAGCTTTCCAAGGATACACGATATGAAATATGTTGCTTCTACTTTGTTTTGAGCCTCTTTGATCTTTACCGTTCCATGCGCACTAATTTGGCTGTGAGAACTAGATTCGTGAATATCATCGCTAAGAGAGAGGCAACTACAGATTAGCATACAGGACAAGTCATACGGGATCTTAACAATCAAAGGAATTACATTAAACTAAACCAGACCAAACAGAATTACATAATAGTTTTTATATGGTTTCAATTTCATTTATATGAAATTGATTCCCAACTAAGTGAGTATACGAAAATTTATCAGTAGAGCTTATTACAATACGGAACACTTATAGATGTTGATGCAACAGGAAATACAAGAGTGAGATGACAAGCAGTTGAAGCTTAAGCGTATCGATCAACTCGTGCTTGGTAAAGCTATGGCTGCTGGTGCGGGCTCAAGTACTTGGAGTAGTCCTGAAGAAAGCCTACTTGTGAGGTTCTCTACTTCAACTTTCGTGACATCAGCTCTCATACCAATATCAGTAGCGTATCTACTCGCACAATACACACCAATTGCTGTAGCCGCCATTCCATAAACGTTTGTTGTCACAAGCCGCATAGGTGTGGACAAAACCGCTGCAATAGGTCCACCTATAATCGACACTGCCTGACCACTCTGTCCCATTGTCCTTCCATCAAGGACCAACAATCCGGTTTTGCAATATATCGCAAAATCCTCACAGTTGTTCTTAAAAACATCGTAGCATCCAAAACCGTTTTGAAGAAGGTATTTAGCTCGATGGACAACTACGTCATTAGGGTCAGAGACAGCGAGTGTGCAAGTTCCTCCTCGGGCTTTGGCAAGGAAATGAGCAGCATTCACGGAGTACTCAAACCGGTACAAGACACCACCAGCTAGGAAACAGTTTAGGCATGAGGAAACAACACCGTGACCTTCGTTTGGTGGAACACATGTTGGACAGTGTGTTTGGGTTCGAGATGGACCTGAGCTCACTAGTATGAGATCTAGAACAGTCCCGGTTCCAACTTCTTGGCCTCGTCTTGTGAAATGGATGACTCTATCATCTCCAACATAAATGCCTATGCACAGAAGCAGCAACGTAGCTTAGGCTGTCAAATCAATATTCCACATTTGGAAATAAAGCACTACACAATTTCTCAGGCTACACAAGAATCATCTATGGAAGCTATTTAGGGATTAGGAGATTCATATAAGAGACATTTCAATTCCGTGATTCTAATAACGCTTTATAAATACAAGCTCAAGTGATCTCATTCAAAACATTAACCCTAATTGATTGCCACAATCCCTAAATTTTCTCAAATCGCACATCATATCAAACCGATTTACCACTACAATTACAGAATCTAAGAGAAATATTCGTTAGTAGAGACAAAAGTGAGTCTCCGAAGAACCGAAAAGAGGAGCAGAAATCATACCGTGATGGGCATAGATGTAAGCAGTCCTCCAGGAGTAAATATGATCCCCAGGTTTCAATGTCGATCTATCGATTCTATTCAAACACCCAAAAACATACACAAATTTCGTGAGAATGATGATCATAGAACCACAGATTTCTCTGAAAAATCAAAGAGAAGAAAGCGAAACCTGTTGGAGAGAAGACCCATCTCTTGAATTCTGTAATTAACACCGGAGAGACCAAGTTGTGAACTTTATCTTCAAAGATAAAAAAAAATTGACAAAAGCGAGAGTGTATCTTCAATATTGATTTCTTCATTCTTTCCTTCGTCGTTAAGGAAAAATTAAATGAGACAGGTGTGAATAGTGGACACGTGGCATCGTTTCATGTTTTCAGAACAAATTGGGCCGGGTTTAATATATTTCTAATGAGCCTTTAGTTTCACAAGAATTTATGCCCAACTCCAATTTCTCTTTTATTGTTAATAATTGTTATGTTTTAAAGTATAAATAAGAATCTTATTCCACAAATTTTGTAGAGTCAAGTAACAAAATTAATTGGTCAATAGTCCATATTTAAAAGGTTTCATATATTTATAAAAAGTTTTACATAATGGGTATTAGTCTATCTTTTCTAGATTTTGTATAATAAAATGTGTGTAATTTTATGGAAATATATATATTACAATAACTTACAATAGGATTCAATTTCACAAAAGTGGTAAAATACTTTTATTAGATAATCAAATAACAAATCCTCACATCCTTTCTGTCTTTTATAGTTTTTTTCTAAAAAGATCTTTTACACCATAAACCAAATTGTTATATCTCACAGTCAAATGGTAATAAAAATGCTAGTATCATAGTTATCCAGTGGTAATATTTAGATATGATCTTCAATGACTGGTCAAAATTATGAGATAAGATATATATAGCTAAATACTATAAAAGCAACATTATATAAAGAGCATTTTTAGTATAAAAATTATGAATTGTGTGTTATTTATCTTTTGAATTTAGTAATATAATTGGTTAATCTGACATAAGAAAAAACGTGGAAGAATATCATAATAACTTAATTCATATAAATATCTGTTGATGCGTGTTCAGCTCCTTTTATCAACGTAACCGAAACATATACGCGAATCATTTCTCGCTGACTTACTTTTGCTTTTTTAATCTGAAAGAGTGAAAATACTAAAAAGGCTAAACCCACAATAAATTATATAGCTTACGTACTTTCTCCCTCTCGACTTCTCAATAAACTAAACCCTTTGAGATTCTCGATAAATTATTTTCCTGCTCAGAAAATCTCTTGCCAATCGTAATATATATCGTCTTCTGCAATTTTTGTTTATTCTGCGTCTTTCTCTTTCTCTCTGATCGGCTTTTGTTTTCATCGAATCTGAAAATCAGCTGATGCCTCATTTTCATGGCGATTTTCTCTGAAATATGAATTGGTGATAGAGAGATTTTGTATTTGGAGTGAGTGATTCAGATCTTTATCTACATTTAGCTAATTTGGAGAGATTGGTTTGTTTTATGTCATGATCGTTAACCAAAACTGAATAAGATGAATCCGTGTACGGCTTCTTCTTCTTCGTCGCCTCTAAACCGGAAACAACCGATTCTCCGTCGAAGTCTCTCATCGCCGTCATTGTGCTACGGAGGATCCACGGTAGCTGAGTGTTGCGGTGGAACGACGGCGAGCTTCGCCGCTTTGTGTTGCTGTGGACCTTGCAGCATTGTGAATCTCGTCGTCCTCGCCGTCTACAAAGTCCCTCGTGGATTGTGTCGAAGAATACGACGGAGACGATTAGAGAAGAAGAAGCGTAGAGAAAATGGAGACTGTGAGAAGAAATTAAGCAAAGTAGGAAGTTCACAATTTGCTATTCATCCATTAGAGAGTCAAGAAGAAACCGGTTTAGTTAAACCGGTAAGTGAGATTGATTTGGTTACGGAGGAAGAAGATGAGGCAGTGATCGAATTAGAGAAAGAGATGTGGAATAGATTTTACAGTGGAGGGTTCTGGCGAAGCCTTTCACAAGCTGAAACGTCGTCGTTTCAGAGAATTGATTAGAGTGATTTTGATTCGAGTGTTTTAGGGTGTTATAAACCAATGTAAATTGGAGATCAAATTTGTGGTTTAATTTGTGCAGGCCAATATGACCTTTCAAATTGTTTGTGTATATCTTTCAATCAAATCTTTTTGGATTGTGACTCTACAATATATGACAAAACTATGATTGTGATAGATTTTTCTCTTTATCATTAAATTACACATAAAAAACGAGAGGACTCAAGACGATATGAAGTATTTATGTAATATTTCGAAACCAAAGCTTATCTTTTCTTCGTTTGAAGCGTTTTTGGACGATAAAGAGCCTTTTACAACAAATTTTATCTATAGATTATTAAGATTTGGGAAGAATAAAGCATTTGGAATCTATAGATGTGAGGTTATATGAAATGGAATCTGTAAAGCTCTGAAACCAAACTTTGTTGGACGAGGTTAATTATTATGTTTAGCCATAAAAGTAGACAGTCCACTAGGTAAAGATCTCTATTACACCATCACTTGTATACCATTTTTATGTTTATTTTTTTTATGAGGTAGGAAAATAAATAAACAGAATCCGAAGTCAAGTCATAATCGAAAGGATAAAAGATAATAAAGGGATTTAAATATTATTATCTGATTAAGGTTACAATCCCAAAAAAATGATTAAGAAATAAAATGGCATATTCATGAACCAAGTTTACTGTGTTTGAATGAAAAACTACGGTAACGTACGATGTAGGTGTGTGTGCATTTCCAGAGTACACAATAATCTATGAATTCACAAATTTTTATAGTGAGTACAATGGAGAAAAAGACATATCTTTTGAGTTTGGGATATAGCACTAATGTGGTCATTATGAACAGTTTATGTTCATAATAAACACTTTAAAGAAGTGTGAATAACATTAAAACAGCATTCTAACTAATGAGTATAATAATTGGTGATACTATTTTAACAAATTGCTTGAAAAATGAGTAGTTGAAAAGAAAATTTGAAATCAAGCCGTTTAAGATAACAGTTGACAAAAGACATTTGTAAAAATCATTTAAAGATTAATGTTGATTGATGATATTGAGTAGTATAATTAGATAAAAATTAGTAAACTTCTCTAATACAAATGATAATTGTTTCCAAAAACCCATGAATAAATCTGTCTGGAAGCAATTGTTTAAAAGCTCTTAAATAATTTTAAACACTCACATATAAGTTGTGCTTAGAACAAGTGTTTAACCGCTCATAAATAAGTTTCAACCACGATTTTTTAAGAAAAAAAATCATCAACTACTAATTTCCAACACACTATATATTGATATCAAAATAAAATATCTTCTGCAAACTGCCTTTTAATGTTACCACTCAGAGATAATAACTCAAAATCTTAACAAAAAAAAGACACAAAATTAAACAAAAACATCAGAGTTGTATGGAAATAACATTATGAAAGTGTATGGAGTAAGACGTGGTTAAGTTAGGATCATAGAAAAAGAAGGATCCAGCAATAGATTCGGAAGAAGCGTGGGATATGGAATAATAGGTGTGTTCTAATAGCCTGGATAAGTGACAGTCTAGGGCTAGAGAGATAAAGAGAGAGTCAGGACTCAGGTGGTAAAATAATTAAGGAAGTTGAGTGAAAAATACAAAAGTGAATAAAGTTGAAAGTAATTAGGGTTTCATGTGAAGCCAAAGAGAGTACAGTATGAGTCTTCGTGTAATCTGTCCTTTTCTTTCTTTACCCTTTTTTTTTTTTTTTTTTTTT
>OVAX01000547.1:33416-75384 GCA_900406405.1 Lepidium africanum
TTTTTTTTTTTTTTTTTTCTGCGGGGACCTTTGATTTTGCCTTTACATTGATTTCACAGACTTCCTACCACATTATTGCTTTACTCACCATATTATATATTTATTCACTCTTTTATTTCCTTTTTTATCTTTGTTTATAATTACAGTTTTGTTTAGTTTCAATTGTCTTTACACATGAATTGCATCTCTGATATGACAATTCTCCATTGCTTTTGTTATGCGTTGAATCCTATGTCCTGTTGTCTTAATATGTTTTCTTTTACATTTTGGTATTGAAATAAAACTTGCATTCCATTTTTTTCATCCCAAATCATGTAATTTCGTTTCACTCCTCAAAATCATGTTTTATATATTGTTGATGTGCAAATCTAACAATATCGATCTCTATCCATGTAAAAATGGTATTGAATCGACCTAAATTTTTCGCGAGTAAAAAGTGAATTTATTGAGTACTAAATCAATGATTACAAAAAGGAGTTACAAGTCTAATGATTTTATGATAAATCTAAGTTTTATGTTCCGAGCCTAATGATTTATGTTCTCTCCTATTTCTCTTTTACATAGCTCAACTTCCAAATTTTTTTTTATCAATATTGGATCATAATTAACCGATATAACTTGATTATGGGATATGTAAGTACGTCTGCCTTTTGTAAACTTACCACATATCACTAAGCTAAACACCACCCGCAACTTCTTAATTTTTTAATTCAAGATTTTTTCTCTCACCGTTTCTCCTTGCTATTCAATTACTTCCTTTTTCTTTTTTACTTTAATTAGATCATGCTTATTTAAATGAGTTTCAGTTTGTCTTAGCTTCCAAAATTGGGATCTTCTTACTTTTCGAATTTCTTATTTATTCGGGTTCATTTAGCATTATTAACCTGGTACCAATAAATCAAGCAAATATGATCCAATCTAAAATTTTGGTGTTGCTGTATATCTCTGCACACAGTTATTAATAGAGCTTTAAATTTTTGTATAAATACAATGGAAAGAGTAGCTTGATGTTCATATCTACTTTTGTTTATTTCCGATACCATTTTTTGTTTGGACACGCGAGAAACCTGTGTTAGATTTGTAGGGTTCCAATGTTTTTACAAAGACAATATAGTGTCATTTGAAGACTTTCTTCCGCTCAAGTCATATCATATTGACCACTACGACTGATCGTAAACAGGAAAAAAAAAAAAAAAAAAAAAAAAAGTGGAGAAAGTTTATTGTGTAGGTTTGAGCTGAAGATGGGCCAAAGATAGCGAAGTGGGCCGAAGAAGCAAAACGGCCCAAATCGAATCCAAACAGAATTACTAAATTCGCGTTTCGGAATCAGAGAGAACGCGTAATTAGATGTTTACGTCCCAAACCGACAGCTTCCTTTTCAAGCCACGCGTCTCTCGGCTTCCTTTCTTTTGCTTCTCTCTCACTCACCTGATCTATCTCTTCTTCGTTACCTTTTTGCTTCTCTTAATTTCACTTTCAAGTTAAGGATTTAATCACACTCTCACACATCATGTTTCCTATACCCAATCACATCATTTTTATGATTCATCCTTTTCATTTGCTAATATAGTCTTAAACATTCGGTTTGGTTCGATTTGATTTGGTTCTTGCAATTTTTGATTTTTCGGTTTTCAAGTATAATAACTATAAAACTCTCGACTAAAATTCGATCGGTCAATTCACTTCCTTTCAATTACGGTTCAAAATAAACACTTGAAATTTAAACTAAATTAGATACAAAATAATTTTAATTCTCAATCCGTTTGATTCGCAATAGTTATCATAATTAGTAGTCCTTCCGTTTACATTAAGTGATGTTTTAGAAGAAAAAGAATTATATCAAATTATATATGATATTTTCAATTTTCAATAATGTAAAATCTTATTATATTTTTATATATGTTAACTATTTTATATTATATAGATTAGTTTCTGATCATTAAATAGATTAAAATCTAAAAATAATATTTTTAGTTAGAAAACTCAAAAATTGAATGACGAATAAGTATAAATTTTGGTTTTTATTAACTTCAAAATTGAACCAAACGAAAAACTGAAATTACTAAAAATACTAGATCCAAAAAACCAAACCAAATGATTGATTTCGGTTTGGTTCGGTCAGGGAAAACCAAGCTTAGCCGAGTGGAGCCGGGAGGTAGAAAAAATCCAAAGTCAGCAACAATTAAAAAAGGTTTGGGTGGTCCCAACACCAGGCTGGTTCGAAAAGTCGAAAAAACCACAAAGACTCCAACTAAACTCATCTCTCTTCTCTTAACACTTCCACTTGCCATCGCCGACACTTCAACCAACAAAACAAAAAAAAAAAGTACTCTTTCTTTCATCAAAAGAAAAAGAAAAACAACAAACATTTTTTTTTTTTTATTCTTCCATCTTTACAATTATACGATCTTACAGAGAGAGCTCCATGGATCGCCGAATCTATGGTGGCTCCGTCGTCATTCACCTTGTTCTCTTCTTCATCCTAATCTCCGCAGTTGCATCTGCATTATCCAAGAACCCGAATAATTCATCCGGGTCGGGTCAGATCAACTCCAACTCCGTTCTCGTTGCTCTTCTCGATTCTCGTTATACTGAGTTAGCTGAGCTTGTTGAGAAGGCTCTTCTTCTTCAGACATTGGAAGATGCTGTTGGTCATCACAATATTACCATTTTTGCCCCTCGTAATGAAGCTCTTGAACGTGACCTTGACCCGGAGTTTAAACGGTTCTTACTCGAACCAGGTAATCTCAAATCTCTTCAAACACTTTTAATGTTCCACATTATCCCCAATCGGGTCGGGTCGGATCAATGGCCTTCTGAAGAATCCGGTCGGGTCAAGCATTCTACGTTAGGGAATGATAAGGTTCATTTAAGCAAAGGAGATGGTAAGAAGATGGTTGATTTAGCTGAGATTATCCGACCCGATGATTTGACCCGACCCGATGGGTTAATCCACGGTATCGAACGGCTTCTTATCCCTCGCTCTGTTCAAGAGGATTTCAATCGGCGTCGGAGTCTCCAATCAATCTCTGCCGTTTTACCCGAAGGAGCTCCAGAAGTTGACCCGAGAACTAACCGTTTGAAGAAACCTGCACCTCCAAAACCAGCTGGATCTCCACCGGCTCTTCCGATCCAATCCGCTATGGCTCCTGGTCCGTCTCTAGCTCCAGCTCCAGCTCCAGGACCAGGAGGTAAGCATCATCACTTCGACGGTGAAGCTCAAGTCAAAGATTTCATCCACACTTTGTTACATTACGGTGGTTACAATGAGATGGCTGATATACTTGTGAATCTAACGTCACTAGCTACGGAGATGGGTCGGTTAGTGTCAGAAGGCTATGTGTTAACGGTTTTGGCTCCTAATGATGAAGCTATGGCTAAATTGACTACGGATCAGTTGAGTGAGCCAGGAGCTCCAGAGCAGATTGTGTATTACCATATAATCCCTGAGTATCAAACGGAAGAGAGTATGTATAATTCTGTGAGGAGATTTGGGAAAGTGAAGTTTGATACGCTGCGTTTTCCTCATAAGGTTGCGGCTAAGGAAGCTGATGGTTCGGTTAAGTTTGGAGATGGTGAGAGGTCTGCTTATTTGTTTGATCCTGATATTTTTACTGATGGTCGGATTTCGGTTCAAGGGATTGATGGTGTTTTGTTCCCTCAAGAGGAGAAGATTGTTGAATCGGTTAAGATTCCGGTTAAGAAAGTTGTTCAACAGAGAAGAGGTACTCTTTTGTTTTCACTCCATTGATCTTTTATGTGTTTCATCAAATTGTGTTTAGAATTGGTAAGCTTAGATGATTGAGCACTAATAGTTTGGTTCATTGATCTACCATTCCATTGATCCGATCACAATAGTCCCTAGCTGTTTCAATGAGTCATGATCATATCCAGTTAGCTTTCTGTTTGAAAGATTGATAACCTTGGCTCAATGAGATCTTGAGAATGGTAGCTTTGTGAAGGATCTAGTAAAGTTTAGTGAAGAATATTGGATGATTTGAAACACAAGCAAAAACCAAGATCTGTTTAGTGTATGTTTTGGTCATAGTCATTAGCTAAGCTGGCTGTAAGCATCTTGTCACGTTTCCTACCTTTAAGATGGTTTGTTAGTTAATTCATAGGTTATATTCTAAGAGCTTATCTTAAAGTAAAGATAAGGTTATTATAACTTAAGTGGACAATTATTAAGAGATTAGTGTGTGTTGTTGTGATGGACTTGACCTAATAAAGGTGTTATGATTGTGATTGGAACAAACAGGGAAATTGTTGGAAGTAGCTTGTAGAATGCTTGGTGCTTTTGGCAAAAACACTTATCTCAACAAATGCCAGTGAAATTCGCAACCGCGAAACGATTGCTGTAAACACGTTCAACAAGGTTAGATTTTGCAGTCTTTGTTCCTTTCGATTCAATTGCTCATTGATACAGAAGTTGTAAACAGGAGTTTGTGTGTTTCTATGTATCAGTTAATTGAAGGTTTGGTCTTAGATGAATAGAAAATGAAGAGAGGACAACAACATTAAGAAGAAAACCAATCTTTCATGGAATTGAGAAGGGTGGTTTGTTGGTTGACTTCATTTTTTCTTCATTTCTCATAATATATAAATTTGTGGTGGTGGGTTTTGGGGGTGTTTTATATTTTGGTTATTGGATTATGAATACTGTAATTAGATATACCAATCATTTTTTAATTAATTTGGTGGTGTATGAGAATGAGAGTACAGCTTTGAATAAAAGTGGAAACAAAAGAGAGAACGAAACCTTTTCTTTCATCTTAAGAGTTTGTTGTTTTTGGAGTTCCTTGGCGTTTACTTTGGGGAAAGTATATATTTCGATTTTGGTATGGTAAGAGATCTACTATGATTAGATGTCTCTGGACTTTATTATAAATTTGTAGAATAATTAAATCACGTGGACATGAGGAATGAGTTGGCTCACGGCTGTGTTGATTGATTGGAGGACAAAACACAAACTTAGCTGTCTTTGTGGTCTAATTTCTCGTGACAAATCTCTCAAGTCTTTAATACTGGAATTGTCTGAAAGTTTCTATGTGGTTTTTATCCTGGCCCGGCTCTAGTTTAGTAAAGGTCTAGTGCAAAACTAAAAAAAAGGCCCTAATACACTAAAAATTTAGGTTTTAAATTCGGTTAGGGTCTTATATAATAGTAAAAAAATTCGTTTTTGATAATGGGCCCTGTACAAAAGCACATGTTGCACATGACCAGAACCGGGCCTGTTACTATCATCGCTTCCTTAATCTACTAGTTTTTTGTCTAGAAGGTTTTGATATAGTAATACCAAAAAATAATTATTACAAAAGCTAGCCCAAAAAAAAAAAATTATTACAGAAGTAGGAATACAAAACCGCATTGTAAGAAAGGCAGCTATGGATCGAAACCGGAGAGGAACACCAAGTTCTAACCAAAGCAAGCCATTAATCCTGTAAACTAAACTAATATTAGCTCGAACCAAACTAGACCTAGTCTAAAGCAAACAAAGACCAATCAAACCACAGATTGGTACGATCTACGAAAGCGAAACAAAAGAGTGAGATTGACTTAGTGCACCCGTAGAGTGATGAACCGATCGATCGGACCAAAGAGACAGAGGGTGGAGCACCCGTAGAGGCGTGAAGAAACCGCCGGCTATTGTAGTTTTAACATAGTTGTCTTTTTTTTGGTTCTTCAATCCAATAAAAGAGAATTTTTCACAGAATCTTAAGCTTGTAAAGATCATTAGTAAGTTAGGACCAATTCGTATCATCTATAGAAATAGCGTCTATTAAACCTAAACTACTCCGAGTTTTGACCGTTAGTTTTCCCAACCTTCGAGTTGATGTAGGAGTTTTGACTTAGGGCAATGAAAGCATTGTTTCGATACAAGTCCTGCTTATTTGATCCAACCCGAAGGAACCCACTCGTTTATTTCTCAGGTTTCTCAAAGTCATCAAAATCTAAAACCCGTAAGACCCCATCGAAGATCCAAGTAGGAACTAATTCTTTTGCTTCACTTTTCAACGACATTACTGAAATTTTAGGATCGGATATAGTCAAACCGGATGAGACCAGTGCCCATGTGACAGGAACTGTCAGTGGTGATGGAGCTTTGGTTTCTTGCACGCAAAGTGTTCGTGAAAATGCTGCAATGGGAATTGCGGATGAGAGAAATGAGGCTCAGAGAGGTGTTAGTGAAGAAATCGATGTTAGCCCTGTGGTTCATCAAATTACGAGTGTCATCAGGGCAGATGATGGTATGGTTTCTATGGAAGACAGGTTGGAGAAATTGAGTTGTAGGTTTGAGCCAGATATTGTGGAAAAAGTACTCAAGAGGTGCTTCAAGGTTCCTCATTTAGCTCTTAGGTTCTTTATTTGGGTGCAAGAAAAGGATGGGTTCTCACATAGAGTCGGAATGTACAACACCATGCTAAGCATAGCCGGGGAAGTGAGGGATCTCGATATGGTAGAGAAAATAGTGAAAGAAATGGAGGATAATGCTTGTGATAAGGATATTAGGACATGGACTATTCTTATTTCTGTGTACGGGAAAGCAAAAAAGATAGGAAAAGGGCTGCTCGTTTTTGAGAAGATGAGAAAAAGTGGCTTTGAACTCGATGCTGCAGCTTACAATATCATGATTAGGTCTCTATGCATCGCTGGTAGAGGTGATCTTGCGCTTGAATTCTATAAGGAAATGATTGAAAAGGGTATCACTTTTGGCTTGAGAACATACAAGATGTTAATGGATTGCGTTGCTAAATCAGAGAAGGTTGATGTAGTCCAGTCCATTGCAGATGACATGGTTAGGATATGTGAGATTTCAGAACATGATGCTTTTGGTTATTTGCTCAAGAGTTTTTGTGTTTCTGGTAAGATTAGAGAAGCGCTGGAACTGATTCGTGAGCTAAAAAACAAGGAAGTGTCCCCTGACGCTAAATATTTTGAGATTCTGGTTAAAGGTCTTTGCAGAGCCAATAGAATGGTAGATGCTCTAGAGATTGTTGATATAATGAAAAGAAGAAAAATGGATGACTCAAATGTTTATGGAATTGTTATCAGTGGGTATCTCAGGCAAAACGATGTTTCAAAAGCACTTGAACAGTTTAATGTTATAAAAAATTCGGGGCATACACCTAAAGTTTCTACATATACTGAGATTATGCAACACCTATTTAAGTTGAAACAGTTTGAAAAAGGTTGCAATTTGTTCAGTGAGATGATAGATAACGGGATTGAGCCTGACAGTGTCGCTATCACTGCAGTGGTTGCTGGTTATTTGGGCCAAAACCGAGTAGCAGAGGCATGGAATGTATTTAGCAGCATGGAAGCAAAAGGCATCAAACCGACATGGAAATCTTATTCAATTTTTGTGAAGGAGCTCTGTAGATCAGGAAAGTATGATGAGATCCTAAAGTTACTTAATCAGATGCACGCCTCCAAGGTAACTATCAGGGATGATATGTTTTCTTGGATTATCTCTTCTATGGAGAAAAATGGCGAAGATAAGAAGATCGAAAGTATCAAAGAAATTCAGAAAAAATGCAAACCCTACCATCAAGAAGTAAATGGATCTTGCAAAACAGAAGTGAGGCAAGAAGAGATGCTTGTTGATGACTCTAATCGTCCACAGGTAGTCCAGCAGTCAGCTCTTCCACTAGCTTCATCTGCTGTTGATAAATTGGACGTGCAAGAAATTTGTCGCATGTTATCATCCTCCCGAGATTGGGAGAGAATCCAAGAAGCTCTAGAAAAATCATCGGTCGAGTTCACACCAGAACTGGTGGTTGAGGTTCTTCGTAGTGCTAAGATACAGGGCAATGCTGTATTACGTTTCTTTTCATGGGTGGGAAAGAGAACTGGCTATAAGCACAGCGCAGCGGCATACAACATGAGCATCAAAGTTGCTGGATGTGGAAAAGATTTCAAGCAGATGAGAAATCTGTTTTACGAGATGAGAAGACAAGGTGGCTTGATAACACAAGATACGTGGGCAATCATGATAATGCAGTATGGTAGAACTGGTCTCACTGACATTGCTATTAAAACGTTCAAGGAAATGAAAGATATGGGTCTGATCCCGAGCTTTTCGACCTTCAAGTGCTTAATCACAGTTCTTTGCCAGAAAAAAGGCAGAAACGTTGAAGAAGCCACCAGAACATTCCGTGAGATGATTCGTTCGGGTTTTGTCCCAGATAGAGAATTAGTCGAAGACTACTTGGGATGCCTATGTGGAGTCGGTGGCACAAAGGAGGTGAAGCGTTGTTTAGAGTCTCTCAACAAGATAGGTTTCTCAGTCCCTCTGGCCTACTCCATTTACATAAGAGCTCTTTGTCGAATTGGAAAGCTAGAGGAAGCTCTATCAGAATTAGCCAATTTTAAAGGAGAGAGATCTTTACTAGACCAGTATACATATGGAAGCATTGTTCATGGTTTATTGGAGAGAGGAGACTTACAAAAAGCACTAGATAAAGTGAATTCAATGAAGGAAATGGGAATAAAACCCGGTGTTCATGTCTATACATCTCTCATTGTTCACTTCTTCAAGGAGAAACAGCTCGAGAAGGTTCTAGAGATATTTCAGAAAATGGAAGAAGAAAGCTGTGAACCTTCGGTTGTTACGTATACGGCAATGATATGCGGATACATGAGCGTGGGAAAAGTGGAAGAGGCGTGGAAAGCATTCCGCAATATGAAAGAGAAGGGAACTTCACCAGATTTTAAAACATACAGTAAGTTTATGAACTGTTTGTGCCAAGCAGGTAAATCTGAAGATGCACTAAAACTTCTGTCTGAGATGCTGGATAATAGTATTGCTCCGAGCACTATCAATTTCCGAACAGTTTTCTACGGGTTAAACAGAGAAGGCAAGCAAGATCTTGCTCGGATTGTTTTACAGAAGAAGTCGGCTTTAGCAGAACAGCGAAAGGTATTTACATGACCTCTCTCTCTCTATCCGACATTTTAATGCAGATTCTGAATCATTGTGAAGACCTCATGCAAATGGACCAAATCAAATATTTTTCTTTGCAATGGAATTGTCAGATGCTCTTATTACAAAGTCCTCAATTCAATGAGTAAACTATATCATGAAGCTATGATACTTTAGTAGCTATGATGTGTTCCTTTCAAATGTGAATGGTAAAGCTTTTAAGTATAACCTGTAGTGTTCATTGTTAGAAGTGACTACTTGCCTCACAGCTTCCTCACAATTTCTTCACAGGCGCGCTCGTAATAAGTCATTCTCTGTATGCATTTTACAGCTTCATCAAACCTCTGGCTTTCAAATTCTTCGACAAAAGAGTCAGACCACTGCTTCAGTTTCTCTTGCACCTTGAGAAAAACAACAAATAGTCGAGTATACATAAACAATACCTAAGGCTGCTGAGTTTAAGGTGCTTGAAATTTCAGTTTTGGAAAAGCTAAGGAAGTGAACGAAAGACTAAAGGTTTGAAGGAAGCCAGATCAATCAGGATTTTTTCAAGTTACCTGGGAACGGATCTGGTTTAACTCTCCTGAACCATCAGCTTCTGATATAGCCTCTCTGAGTTCCATAATCTGACTCCATTTTCAATGAACAAAGCTTAGTAAATTTTGTTTATTTATGACAGACAATGGCATAAAGGCTAATCTTTTATGATTGGATCCACTTACCTCCATTAATAGTGTTGGATCTGTTATTGTATCTTCTTCATTGACATTTATACCATTCAGCTTCATCTACAATAGGGAACCAAAATTTTCAATTATAATTCATACTAAAGAAGAATGAAGCTTGAGATAAGCCACAATGATTCTCCAAAACACTGTTTAACTGCATAATGGTCTCATCACAATGTTAAGAACAGAGATAGTATAGAGTATATTGAAACCAAATAGAAACAACAGGACTGTAAGGAAACAGCATATGGGTCAAATAGTTTCAGACAAATTGCAGGCTTTTAAATCCTTTAAACAGTTGTAAATGATAAGGGAACAAAAACCAGTAAACAGTAATGACAAAACAGCGAAGAGCTTACTATATACATTGCTCTTGACAATGGCTTGGTTAAAATCCGGCATGCTTCAGTCACCTTAGCAGACTGTTCTGCTGCGTAATCTCTTTCTTTCTGTTAACAATCGAACAAGACAGAGAGACAGCCAAATATTAAGAAACATATATGCTCATTGAAAAGGATGATTGAATGTAGAAACAAACAGACCTGAGATTTGTTGTGAACTAAATCAGGATGTAACTTCTTTTGCCAATCTTTGTACTTGCTTTCAAGGCTTCCAACATCTATCTCATACTTCTTCTCCCTGTACAGACAACAAGTTATTCAATCTTAACTTCAAAAACTTAAATCATTCAATCGTTTTCCCTCGGCGTGGAATCAACACTATATCCGATCAATTATGGTTAGTTTCAATAATTGGTTTAATCATCGAAACATTTCTAAATCCCTAGATTCTAATCAACTCTTTTTTTTTTTTACTTACAGGCCAAAAATCTGAAAGTAATCAACGGAATCATCAACAGGTTGAATGCTACGGCACGAATTACAGAACAAAAACGCAGCTTTCTCTCCACAGTTCCAGCAATCGGAGCTTATCTTCCTACCAGATTCCGAGCAAAAAACTCTTGCGGAAAATGGGAGACACGTGAGTTCCTTAGCTGAAGAATGTTGAAGAGATTCACAAGGCGAGTAAGTTTGAGAATGAATCGGAATCGTTGCAAGTGGATTACACCTAGAAGTCGAAGGATAGGTTCGTCTAATAAAGGTAGAGAATGAAGCAACGAGCGCTCTTGTTCTCTTCATTGGTGTTTTTGTTTACGAAGCTTGGCTCTAAAAAGATCGTTCGTCTGATAGGTTGGCTTACACCTCTGCAGCCATGAAGAAGAAGCAGAGATCAAAGAGAGTGATCACCAAAAGTGGCTGAAGCGATTAACAGAGAAGAAAGGAAGAAGCTTGGAGCAGAGTCACTAAGGTGAAAAGAAGGTTATAAATAAATAAGAAATTGTCGATTTAAGTTATGTATTTAGACGCTGCGTTTTGTAAAGAGTGGTGTGAGTTAAGAATACCGTAACCCTACAACTTTAGGATTATGAACGAAATTAATCAAACAAGCAAACAAACAAACAAACAAACCTCAGGGTTTATCATCGTTGTGTGTATAACAATCAATTAGACCAGTCTCGAATGTTTTCTAAAGTGGTTTACATCAGATTAATGGCAAAAGTCTGATTAGTCTTTCAATTTAATACTGAGTCGGTTTTTATTCCAAAGTTGTGACCTAATAAATGACCAAAGCAAAGACATTGAAAACTCCAAAACAACTCGTTCTACAACCTTTTATAGATTACTTGATTACATCAAATGTCGGAATCAAGCATAGTTTCAGAGCTACTCAGAAAGGTGGACGCTTCATCTTGAGAAGATGAGAGATACCAGCAATAACATGAGCACGACTATTTGGTACTCCTGTTTTGGCCAATGCTTGTCCATTTTTGTCCAACAAAACAAAGCAAGGAACATACTTTATGTCATAATGAAGAAGCTGCATTAAGTAAGACACAAGTGAGAGTTGTGTATGCAACGAGAAGAGAGGAAGGGTTTTAGTTATACCTCTGGAAGCCATTTCTCATTCTCTGCATCTGCCATTGTAATGTTAAGCCAATTCGAGTTTCTTTTCTCTACCTCTAAAACAAATCTAAGCAACGAATTGCAGAGTCTGCATTTGGGAGAGTAAAATTCAAGTACTGTGGCTTCTTTCTGGCTAGCTAAAGCAGTTGCAAAAGCTCTTTGCTCTGCTTCTCCTTGCTCACAACTACTCAATGGCTTCTTCTTTGGTCTAAAATTGGTATTTTGTGTAAATGAAGTCAAGGAGTTGAGAGCAATTGAACCAACACTTTGCATAGATCTGAAGAGCCAAGGTCCTTGGAATTCGCAGACGTTTGATGATTTTGGGGTTTTGTTTGCATCCCATGGCCATTTCAAGCAAAAGAAAGGGTCATTTGATGCAGACCCGCTCGTAACCTTTGAGTCCATCAAGTTTCAACCGGAGAAAATAGCGACGGTGCGATGGAGAGACGGTGGCTACAAGTGTGTAATTCGGTGACGGAGAGGGTATAAAATAGAACGAGGAAATCGAGAATTTGGGAAGATGGAAAGAAAAAGATAACAAAAAATTAAGGCATAAAAGCAAACCAATTTGGGTTGTTTGGGTGTTCACCAAATTTTTTATTGAAATTTTTTAAATTCAAACACCCAATTTTCGTAATCCCAGATTAAACAATATATTTATACTGACTAAGCAGATTTACCCACAGATTCGATTCCTCTCCACTTCATTATTAGTAAATTAGAAAAAGATTTTAGGATGTAAAGTTTAAGGTATAGATAAGGTTTTGTTACAAAAAAAATGCTAAATGATCTGAGTTAATTATTTTCGTTAAAAGACTTATGGTTAGGGTAAATCGGGCTTAGTGATTAGACCCAAAAAGAAAAATCGGTTCAGTGAGTCCAAAATCCAAAATTTTAATAAAAATCAACTAAAAAGAAAATTTCTAATGTGGAATTATGATAGGTGAGAATGTTTGGTTTGACATTTTTGTAAGGGTTTGATAGACATTTTTGGTAAAGGTGTGATTGACATTTTTTTCCTTATTTAATTACTTTAAAATTGTAAATATCAAAATACAAGTTTACAATGAAATCATACAACTGTGAATAATGAGACTTCAAAAGGAAAGAAAATCCAATTTTCTCCAACTCTTCCAAGGACATTAAACTTTGGCATCCTTCAGAGCCAGTATCTAAAAGCAAAGCAACGAGCTTTACGTTTTCTCTGCAAACTCGAGTTCTTACTTTTGTTTAAGATGTCCTGCTTTTCTTTTGTTTCTGTCTCTATCTTCTCTTCTTGACTAAAATTGCTCGTCTCTTGTGTGACTGTTGAGGTTAACAATTCTTGCTTCTGTGATCTTTGAAGATCATTTTCAATCTTCTCTAACGAACTCACTTGCTTTGCCTGATCCTCTGCTCTATCTGGCGATAATTCCTCAGCTTCTTGGATTGGTGTTGTAGTTCTAATCATGTATATTACTTTATCTAAAGTCCCTAAAGCTTGTTCTACCTCTGGACTGACACAAAACCGGCTTCTGACATTGCCTTGAGTCTTGGCAATTTCATTTCCATCGTCTGAAGAAGCGCTTTCGTCAGAATCTTCTTCTTCCTCAATCTCGAGAACAGTTTTTCTGCAGTGGACAGGTTTATTTTCACTAGCATCTACATTATTCTCGTGTATGTTCTTTGGCAGAGAATCACCATTGGTTTCCAACTTTGGTTCTTCCTCAGTTGCTTTATCAGGTGAATACAGCGCTCGACGTATCTTAGTGTACATTGGATCAGCTAAAGCTCTACTGTAATCTTCATCAAATTTAGCTACCGAAGCAACTGACTGTTACAAGCAATATTACAGAAGTTACCAATCTGACACGGCACTGAAAAATCAAAACAGCTAAAACCATAAAACTAGATTGTCTGACCTTTTTATAGAGTCTAAAACCATTGCCAATGAGTTGCCTAGATATAAAATTTATAAGAGATGGAGGTATCAAGTCCAGCTTCAAATCAATATCCCCTATAGTCCTACAAAATATGTCAAAAGCTTGGTTTTAAGCTCCATAGCCTTTGACAATTCACATGTTACAATACTAACAATACTACAATGATCACTAACCTGAAGTAACTCCTCTGTGGAGTAACCTTTTGTAAAACAAATCCGCCTACGACATCAATCCTCACTGCATCCGGTGATTCAGGTATAACCATGTCCTTAGAGGAAACTCCAATGCTATCTAAATCAGAGATCTAAAAAAAGTTGCCACCTTACGTAATGTCAAAATTCAATACCAAGGGTAAGATCAAACAAGTGTGAGAAGGATTTTGCTTTACCGTGTTGAGAAGGATGACGACTAAGTCATCTTTAAAGTATTCAAAAATGAAATAATGCAGAACAAGCTCTCTCTCCATCAATGGCCATGGTACCTTCATCCTTTCTTCCCACAATATAAAATTTATAAGATTAAACAGGTTACAGAAAAATGTCAAAACACAAACTTCCTCTTCAATATTATCGTGAACAAACCTTGCTAAACAAATTTGTTCACCGATCTCGACTTTTTGCAAGCATATGCTTTTTAAGATCCTGAATGGTGGAAATGCATACTGTGGCCACCTATTTACATACATAAACAATGCGTGCAGTGAACATTTGTCCAAAAAGACACGAGATCTGATTTTCACAATTCAAAGTCTTCAGAATGTTACCATTTCTTGTATAGAGTTGTTTCCCACGACACGCATAAACCTGCATCATAACTCAAGTTTAGATCATCTTCTGAACCATGTTTCAGACAGTAATTGAATTTTGAATATTATTGAAACTAAATTCCAATTGAAACTTAAACCTTTATCCAAAAATAGAAAGAAAAAGTTGTAATTAGAAGAAACTTACAGTCTTGGATAGGCCCATCGATGTAACCTTCAACAAGCATCGTGTGAAAAGGACTTCCATCGAGTCCTTCACGATACATAACACGGCAATCTTCATGTTCATGTTTCAACTGTAGAACAAATACTTTTTTTGCTACATCGTTACAATCCAAGATCACTAGTCGAATTAAGACGAACGATAAACGAAAACGTGTATCAAGACATACTTTCCAATCACCATGAGATGATGCATCGTTGGTTAATGTAGACACTTGATGCTCAGTCATGGATACACTCCTAAGCTTGCTAAGTAGCTTCGATACATCAACTGTTCTTTTATCCAATATATTCTCATTGAAGTCTACATATTCATCACACCAAACATAAGGAAATCTCAGAGTATATATCTATATAACAGTAAATTTCAACAAAAATGAAAGATCGTTGGATAGGAATTAAGAACAAAACCTTGGGAGGAGCTACGCTGATTTCTGAGAAGAGATTTAAGAGTGTCGTGATTTGTGAGTTCAGGAGAAGACAAGGTTTTGTCTAATCTCTCTCTGTACTCATAGATCTCTCGTTTCTTCTCCATTTTTTACACTTCCAAAATCCTAATTCACAACAAATCAGCGATAAGAATCAAAACACCGATTGATCTGCAAAACCGATCACAACATATAATCAACGCAATAACAAGAGAATTTCCTTACGATGTTCTAGGAAGCTGATTTGAAGCTTCGAGAACAAAAACGTGACCGACAAAACAAAGAGTGAAAGGTCGTGATTAGCTTTGTATAATTTTCTCGAGAAAATTCAAAAGAAGCGCATTCCTAGTAAAAGTCGAAGTTTTCCAATAAAGGAAAGAGATGATGAAAAATGACGAGATTGAATGTGGAGATTAGGCATAAGATTAATGAGAAGAAAGGGTTTAAGAGACGGATAAGTGTCAGTGTCAGTGTCAGAAGATAGGTGAGAAGATCTCTGCCTCTTAATTGCAGCTTTATTCTTCGTGTATTATTTATTATATTTATAATATAACACTCAGACAAAAATAGTCATAATTAGGAAGATGATGATTCAGATATGGAAACTGGGATATATTTGGGTGGTTCTGTCTTAATTTTAATATCTTTCTATCTGTCAGCTCACCTAATAAATTCACTTTCTCAAAATATGACTTTATTAAATGCATTCTGTTTGCAGAAATTCTATGAAATATACTAATGTGTTTGTGAATTCTATAATAGTGCAAGTGCATTTAATACAGATGTGATAATGTTGTTAATGGTGTGCAAAAAGAACTCAAACCCCATAACTAAGTTTATTCCAAATACCCAAATCCAGCAAAAAGAGCTCGAATCTTGAAGGAACTTAGCTCCATAGGTAGATTCTTATTTTTTCCTTAATTTCTCTTTATTGTTAGATTGTACAATACGGCCAGTTCTAAGTTGGGAGAAGCAGAGAACCAAAGTTAGTTACTACATCAGAAAACATACAAAAGTGATGGAACACTAGATTCAGGCAAACAATCACAAGGCATTACATCAAAAGAACCACAAAACGAAAGTGCAGTCATTACGCCATCCTTATCACTCGGATAATTGATCCCAAACATTGAAGATAAGCCATCCTTCAGTGGCTGCAGCCTCAAGATGTTCTTCAGAACCGGCCTCTCCCCATTTCGCCTCAATCGAGTCCAGCCGGCTCAAATCAGACCACAATACTTTGTGTGCTAGTTCTCTTGTGCCAAGAAACTCAAGCATCAAAGTTCCACGGGCTTTTGCAGCCAATTTCCCGATCTCAATAGCGTTTCTTATCACAAGACCATGGTTTTCTCTAAGCAAGTTCAGGTCTTCCTCAATCTGCACTCCAACAAATGTGACAAACTTGGAAGTAAAGAAACGGTATAGATCCTTGAGATTGTCATGAAAAGGTTTAGGAAGTCGAAGGAAGAGACAAAGGTTTCGTGTGCTCAGCTTCACTGATGATAAACTCCACCCCGACTTTTTAGATTCTGTCTCAAGAAACTCGACATTCCAATTAACATCAAAGATCACCGCTCGGTTCCCATTTGTGATTGAATCCTCTCTCAACAGTGAAAGGTATGGAGAGATATCTGTTGATGGTTCAACATCTATGGCCTTGGTCTGAACATAAGAGCCATCAGTCATCTTAAACTTTGGCCCATCAAAAGAGGCCATGTGATGAATGAACCACTAAAGAATTCACAAATCAAATGAGATACAGAAGCATTAGATTCAAATTATGATCAAACACGATTCTAGAGCAACTAATCTCAACTTAGAATATACAAATCAAAAGCAAAAGTAAGATAGTGGATCTAATCATCACTTACAGTAATTCAACACCAAACTTTTCCTCCTTTTCACAAAGTCTTTAGAAGTATTCATCAGTTGGAAATTGCATACACTATTTGATAAATTGGGTAAAAGAAGGACCACACATTGAATATAGCAATAACCTAACAACGCATTGATCAAACTAGAAGTAAAAATAACCAACTTTTTTGGGGTTTGGTTATGTTTGTCCCTTGTTTATTACACCTAGTTCTAGGTTAATACAGAACATAATTCATCAAATTTCCATATACTCAGTTCTTGAAACCTGAAAAGATTATACGAGAGATAAAATCTCCGAATTATCATCTAAAATCGGAATCATACGATTCGAATTCCACATAAAAGAGACGTGAACCTGCTGATGAGAAGGTAAGATACCGAAGGAAGAAGAGACACAAAGGTAAAAACAGAGCAAGAGTAGAATGAACCTTGAATTTCGCTTCAGGCTAATTGTTGTAGTAAACGGAGAGAGAAATTTCTTCTCCTGGAAGAGAGAAGTTAGGAAATGAAAAGACTCGAACATTTTCGAGGCCTTTGGACACGATCGATACACCCTCTCCACCTAGCTTAACCGTGCGTTGTAATTTAAGATAACCAATCCGGTTATGCCAAATCGAACCGATTGAAATTCAAATGAAAGGCTTGGTTCTTTCCTTACTCTAAGAAATTTGTTTAACGGCCTTAAAAAAAGAATAAGGAATCAATAAGAATGACCTTGTTACAAATTAACATAGAAGTGATAGAAGTTATGGACATCATCTTTTTATCAATTGCCAAAAACACATGTGGTCTTTTTTCTTTTTCTTTTCCAACTTTATTATATTTGAAATCATGTTACACTATCATTTGATACAATTGTTTGCAAGAAGAAGACAGGGCATGATTCATAAATTGACCATAAACAAGTAGACTTTGATAATATTTTAGAAGCTAAATGATCAGCACAATGGTTTGCGATCTTGGTTCACGGCGAATTTGAATCTCATCAAACAATGGCCGCTATTGATTCACCGTCGCAACATAGTGTTGGAGTCTGAAATTATTAGCTTGTGTCAATGCGTTGTGTAGAAACATATTATCACCTTTCTGTATCCTAATTTCCATGTAACCTGCAAAATCTCCAAAGAAATGTTGAAAATTCTGTTTCTTTTACTGTATAATGTCTCTCAAAGCACTCTATTCCACACTGTAACACGATTTCTCTGTTATTCCGTACTATCCATCCATATCTTGAGCCTCCTTGATCATCCTGATGAGAACTATTAAAATTACACATTACCCATCTATGTAATCTACTAATGTGTAAAGTAGCCACAATATTTAATAAGTATAGCTATTTTGATTCTAATTAGCTTGTTTTTCATGATAGATTTTTAGCTTGCATATTTGATATTATTTCTTGTGCGACATCTTCTCTATTTGTATTTAGAGTTCATTATTTTTAGAAAATTATTTTCCTTCTATATTTTCTTTCAATTTTGTAAGATTTGACACGAGAATTATGAGTTATGATTCTATTTTAGATATTCGGATTATGTTAATTTTGTTCACTGTGAGGTCAAGTTATATGAATTTTCTAGTAAAGTGATTTTGTTTTATTAGATTTGAATTTTTTGAGTCTTGAACCACTAGTATGGTCACACAAAATGCTGTTGATACCAAAATGGTTGAGGTACATTTGGACATAATGTTTAAGCTCCACTCTTTACGGATACTTCTTTGAATGCCTATAACTTTCTAGGTCTTAGTAAGTACGACACGTCTTGTCGTCTTAAAATATCTAACAACTATTCTCTCTATCAACAAATAACTACACTTGATTAACAATTCCTCAACATCAAACTTAAATCCGGTTTAGTATTAACCAGAAATTCAATTTAATCTAAAAATGGTCCAAGTAGAAAAAACAAACACAGGCTGATTCAACACAGTGAGTGAACGAAGCCCAACATCGCCCATTTTGTTATATACCGCCGCTTCTACACAACCTACAAAGCAAAAAAAAGCTTACTCTCTTCGTCTCTTTACTTTCACCAAATTCGCCGCTTATCGCCTCCGATCTTCTTCTTCTCACTCAGGTATGGTTTCTCTTTCGGTTCTCGTTTCTTCAGATTCATTCATCGGTTAGATTTACGGAACCTTTCATCGGAATATTTGTTGTTGTTTTACATTTCTTGTTCGAAGCTTCATCTGTTTACTTATATATATATTTTTTATTTTCTCTTCAGTTACTATATGGAACCATTTGTAAAGGAGAACAGCATCGCGTCTGCTTCTTCGCCGAAGAAGAAGAGACGGATCGATCACACTGATGGTTCCGCTTCTCATGCTTCTAACTTCAGCATCGGTTTGAACAACAACACCGGTGCTGGTGAGTCGCGGTTGAATATGGCGGCGTTTGCTAACAACAACTCCAACAATCACGATATTGATGAAGATCTTCATAGCAGACAGCTCGCTGTTTACGGCCGTGAGACTATGAGGAGGCTTTTCGCTTCTAACGTTCTCATTTCTGGGATGCAGGGCCTTGGTGTCGAGATTGGTAACGATTTTTTACTCCATTTCTGATTTCTATTTTTTTGTTGTTTATACCGCCTTGCATGTTACTTATCTGCTTGTCCTACTGATTTTTAAAGCTCGGTAAACGTATTTTTTGATTAAGGTGCTTAATTTGTGTGTACATTTTGGGCATTTGAAGTTGAGTCCGTAAAACTGGTATCTTAACTTGTTAATCTTGTTTCACTGATGAATTGGTGTAATATACATTCATTGGCTTTGTCATGAAACAAAAGAATGAAGTACCTCTATGTTCTTTGCTATTTCCTTCTTTTCTGATGGATGGTTTTGTTTTTCTTTTCTTATTTAGCCAAGAATATTATTCTCGCTGGTGTGAAGTCAGTGACCCTTCACGATGAAAATGTGGTTGAGCTATGGGACTTATCTAGTAATTTTGTTTTCTCGGAGGAGGACATTGGCAAGAATAGGGCACTTGCTTCTGTTCAAAAGTTGCAAGAACTCAACAATGCCGTGGCTGTCTCAACGTTGACTGAAAAATTAACCACAGAGCATCTTTCTGATTTCCAGGTATCCAAGCTCTTCCTTTATCTTGTCTATCTTTGTTTCCTCGATCTAGTTGCCAATAATACTGCTGTGTTTCGTGGATACAATTGTGTACAAAAGATTAGAGGTAAGTGTCAGTGGATATAAATGAAAATGTTCCTACTATAAGTAAAGAATGTTTAGCTTGTTCATAATTTTCACTGTAAGTTGTGGCTGATTTCTTTTTCTTTCTTTGATGCAGGCTGTGGTATTTGTGGATGTCTCTTTTGAGAAAGCGATAGAGTTTGATGATTATTGTCATAGTCATCAGCCGCCTATCGCATTCATCAAGGCTGACGTAAGGGGTCTGTTTGGGTCTTTGTTTTGTGATTTTGGACCTCGTTTTACTGTTCTTGATGTTGATGGGGAAGAACCACACTCTGGCATTATCGCTTCTGTGAGCAATGAAAACCCTGCATTTGTTTCATGTGTCGATGATGAGAGGCTCGAGTTTGAGGATGGAAACTTTGTCGTTTTCTCTGAAATTGAGGGGATGACTGAGCTAAATGATGGAAAACCAAGGAAGATAAAAAATGTGAAGCCGTATTCATTTACCCTTGAGGAAGACACCACTAACTATGGGCAATATATGAAGGGTGGCATTGTGACTCAGGTCAAACAACCAAAGGTGCTGAATTTTAAACCTCTTAGAGAAGCACTTAAAGATCCAGGCGAATTTCTTCTAAGTGATTTTTCAAAGTTTGATCGACCACCTGTTCTCCACATAGCATTCCAAGCGCTTGATAGGTTTTTGTCTCAAGCAGGACGGTTTCCGTTTGCTGGTTCAGAAGAAGATGCTCAGAAACTCGTGGAAATTGCAAATGAAATTAATGAGAGTTTGGGTGATGCAAGGTTGGAAGATGTCAACTCTAAATTATTGCGCTATTTGGCCTTTGGATCCAGGGCTGTTTTAAATCCTATGGCTGCTATGTTTGGTGGCATTGTTGGGCAGGAGGTTGTCAAGGCATGCTCTGGAAAATTCCATCCTCTCTTTCAGGTAAAAACTTTTCTGTATGTTAAACTTCCACTTGTCAAGCAATGCTGTTCATCTATGTTATAATAGGCATTTACTCAACATGGAGCCCATATCTGGACTAAAATTTTTAATATTATTTCTTTTGTACTTGGTAATCTAGTAATGAGTTTGCTGTATTTGCGCAGTTCTTTTACTTTGATTCAGTGGAGTCACTCCCCAAGGAACCCCTTGATGCATCAGAGTTTAGACCTCAAAACAGTCGTTATGATGCTCAGATTTCTGTATTTGGGTCTACTCTTCAGAAGAAACTCGAAGATGCTAGAGTTTTTGTTGTAGGGGCTGGTGCTCTTGGATGCGAGTTCTTAAAGAATTTGGCTTTGATGGGTGTGTCATGTGGCAGTCAAGGGAAGCTTACTGTCACCGATGATGATGTAATTGAGAAGAGCAACCTGAGTCGTCAGTTTCTTTTTCGAGATTGGAACATAGGACAGGCTAAATCCACAGTTGCTGCAACAGCAGCAGCTGGGATAAATTCGCACCTCAAGATTGATGCTCTGCAAAATCGTGTTGGACCTGAGACCGAAAATGTCTTCGATGATAGCTTCTGGGAGAATTTGACAGTTGTTGTCAACGCGCTGGACAATGTCACTGCAAGGCTTTATGTTGATTCGAGGTGTGTATATTTCCAGAAGCCTCTACTTGAGTCGGGCACTCTAGGTGCAAAGTGCAACACACAGATGGTTATCCCTCATCTCACTGAGAACTATGGGGCCTCAAGAGATCCACCAGAGAAACAGGCTCCAATGTGTACCGTGCACTCATTTCCTCACAACATTGACCATTGCTTGACATGGGCACGCTCTGAATTTGAGGGTCTACTTGAGAAAACACCAGCTGAAGTTAATGCATACCTCTCAAATCCTGTTGAATACATGAATACCATGAGGACTGCCGGTGATGCTCAATCTAGGGATACTTTGGGACGTGTTGTTGAGTGCCTCGAGAAAGAAAAGTGCAATTCATTTGAGGATTGCATAACCTGGGCTCGTCTGAGGTACTCTCTGTTGACTCAAAACTTTTCATTGAGACTCTATATAATGATCATCTTCTCTAAACATAAATTTTTGTTTACAGGTTTGAGGATTACTTCGCTAACCGTGTGAAGCAGTTGATTTACACATTTCCCGAGGACGCTGCTACTAGTACCGGAGCTCCATTCTGGTCTGCCCCAAAGAGATTTCCTCGCCCGCTCCAATTCTCCTCAACTGACCTGAGCCATATCAACTTTGTCATGGCTGCATCTATCTTGCGTGCGGAGACATTTGGAATCCCTACTCCTGAGTGGGCTAAAACCCCAACGGGAGTGGCTGAGGCTGTGGAAAGAGTAATTGTCCCTGACTTTGAGCCGAGGAAAGATGCAAAGATTGTGACAGATGAGAAGGCTACAACTCTGTCTACAGCTTCAGTTGATGATGCAGCAATAATCGATGAACTAATTGCAAAACTAGAGCGGTGCAGGTTGAGCTTGCAGTCGGAGTTCAGGATGAAACCAATCCAGTTTGAAAAGGTGAATCATATATCGCTGTTACCAAATAGTTTCATATTAATGTAAATGGATTACAGGAGCACTTAGCTAACATAATACTATTTATAGGACGAGGATACGAACTACCACATGGATATGATCGCTGGGCTAGCCAACATGAGGGCAAGGAACTACAGTGTTCCCGAGGTGGACAAGCTTAAAGCCAAGTTCATAGCTGGAAGAATCATACCCGCAATCGCAACATCAACTGCTATGGCTACAGGCTTTGTTTGCCTTGAGCTGTACAAGGTCCTAGACGGGTCACACAAAGTGGAAGACTACAGAAACACATTTGCTAACTTAGCACTCCCACTCTTCTCCATCGCTGAGCCAGTTCCACCAAAAGTAGTGAAGCACCAAGACCAGAGCTGGACGGTTTGGGACCGATGGGTAATCAAAGGAAACCCGAGTTTAAAGGAGCTGCTAAAATGGCTAGAAGAGAAAGGACTAAACGCGTACAGCATATCTTGCGGAAGCTGTTTACTGTACAACAGTATGTTCCCAAGGCATAAAGATAGGATGGATAAAAAAGTGGTGGATCTCGCAAGAGAAGTGGCTAAAGTTGAATTGCCTGCTTATAGACGTCACTTGGATGTTGTAGTCGCTTGTGAGGATGAGAATGAAGTCGACGTCGATATTCCCCTCGTATCAGTCTACTATGCCTGATTACAGATTTTTAACATGCCCAAAGAGGAACGAAGCTTTTTAGTATTACTGTATTCTTGGGACGCGAATTTGGCTTTCAGAGATGGAGAGTTTTGACGTATGACATAGTTATAATTCTTAATTTTAGAAATGAATTTTTTAAATTTGGTTTTTTAAATATATTTTACAAAACAGCAGACTAGATAAGGTAAATATTCTACACCAGAAACAAAAGTCCACCATTTGTAGGATATTAGTTCGATTTGAGGAAGAATTGCGAGTTACTTTCTTACCTCATTTCCGGAAGAATTGTGGATTATGTTTTTTACCGGTATAGAATTCTAATTCTTCATTTATGAGATTTTTATTCGTTATAGGAGGATATTCTTTTTTTCTCCTGTTGTGTATTTCACCTATTTATTCCAACGTTGTAAAATTCAAACAATATGTAATTCCACTAAAAAAATGAGGAAACCAAAAAAACATAAAATAAGCAAAAACACAAAACGTTTTCAAGTTTGATAGGTCTTGAGACATTGTACTACAGTTAAAATCCGATAATTATTACAAGTCCATCAAATCTACGTACAAATTGGACATCTCAAAAGCCCATTCTCATTACATTCTCTGCATCTTGTCCACATACCACTCTCTTCATCGTGATGAGTAGCAATCAACTTCGAGCTTCCATTGCAACTAGAACAAATCAAAAACCGTTCGTTCTCACAACATTCACAAGGCGAATCAACTTGTGAGATTCCTTCAAGAAGCTTCTTAAGCTTCCCATTCTCATTCAACATCACAACTTCTTCTGCTCCTCCAATATACCTACCTCTAATAAACAACCTCGGAGATGTTACTTTCCCACCAAGTAACCTCCACATCTCTTCTCTAAACTCAACATCCATCGAAACATCTCTTTCTCTAAACATTACCTTATGATTCTCCAATAAGAATCTTACTCTTCTACAAGCTTCAAATGTTTTCCTCACTCCTCGTAATCCTGTTGTGTAGAATACAACTGAATCTTCTCCTCCAGGTGGACAATTCTCTTCAAAATCCAATAGAATCTCTCTTTCTTCTTCAAAACTCTGTTCTTGCTCTTGTTCTTCTGCTTCTAATAGTGTTGGTGTAACACATCCTTTAATTTGACCAATGTTACTCTTATGAAGAGTTAGCCCTTTAAACGTATTCACAACAGTGATTAGCTTGATTTTCTTCACCAATCTCTCCTTCATTCCCTTCATTGCTAACAAAAGTTTGATCAATTCAGGAATTTGAACAGAAGGTCAAGAAAAGAAGAAATCCGATCAAAAGATCAGATAAGATCGAGTACACGAGAACAAGGAAACAAAACGTAATGGGTAATTCGTTATCAGGTTTCTTCTTTGGTTAACGTGTGGGTACCCAATTTCGATGAATAAAGGTTTCAAAAGCCACTTTCTGGGTTAGCTTTCAAAAGTCGTTCTTGTGATGGGTTTTTATCAGAACGAAAAAGAAAAAAAAAGAAACTTTTGTTAGTTTGATGAGCCATTGCTACAATAATGTAGAAGATAAAAACTCACATCTCTCAATCATAAATGAGTAATGATTTCACTAAATCGACCCAATTTGCGAGAGAAAGATGAAATTATGCAATAATGGAAAATCAGAAAGTATAAATCTTTCTGGTAAGAGTCATCGATTGATTTTGAAGTTGTTAGAATGATAAGACTTGTCTTGTTTTTTTTTTTTTACAATTCCATTAAACGTGCAATGATGTAATATTGGTAAAGTAGCTCAGCTTTAGCTAGCTTGCAATTTCGAAATAGTCAAATTGCTATTTAATTACTTAGTCTGATTACTTTATCAACATTATGGTTTAGTTTGAGTAATAATGGTTTAAGACATTGTCAATTATACCATTTCAAGCTTTTGACAGACTCCATGAGACCTGAAGATATATTTGTATATTGTAAAAAAAAAAAGGTCTTTGTCCTAAACTAAATATCTATACAATGGGTAATGAAACTTATCAAACAATATGTAACTGGTGAATTTGCTCTAAGCCATGGATAATCCAACTCCAATGTCGAACGAGAATTGAATACATGTTAACTCTTTCTTCTGTGCATCAATCATCTTCATTTTTAGTGAGTATGAGCCCTGAAAGATAGATAAAAGTTGAATGTGTCTTCTTCGCGTCATTGTACCAGATTTTAGATAGTAATATAAGTCTTTTAAAGACTTATCAATTCTCTAATCTGAAGAAGCAAATCCATTATGATTGGGAACAAAACAGATTAAGAACTTACAGGAGGAGTATAACCAGGAAGAACTTGAGAATGTGCAACTACAAAATCTCCTGTTTTTATAGGACAAATTGTCTCAGTGCAGAGGTCATGTGTCTCAGAGTAAATATGCCATCCATAGTATGAAACTTCAATCATCAGCTTCCCAAACGAGATCTCACGGCCTTTAGATCAAACCCAAAAGCAAAAATAAAACAAAAAGAATCAATATCATAAACTGATCGTTTGACTCTAATAAGAAGCAAGACAGAAGAGTATATACATTATACATATACTCAGAAGCAATCACATTGTCTTTGTTATATCATATAAGTTGATCAAACTACACAAGGAATGACTCTCTATTATTAGTATCAATCAATCAAATATAAACTCAAAAATCTTTATATAAAAAGCTGTGAAAAGCACTTGAACAAAACCTGTGTTTGCAGAGATTCTGAAGTTAGCTGGCTCGCCTCGGATTATAGGATAAGGCGATACATGAATCTCTTTCACTTTTACTTCATACTTTGCGTTGTCCTCTACAATCAAATCATACAGAATCAACAAAGAAGTGAGACTAGAAATCGAACTTTTACATCGATAAGTATGAGAGTAAAGTGAAAAGAGTAAGAAGTCGATTAGAATTAAGTAACCATTGATTCAAAAACAAGGAGACATGTCGAGGAAGGTCAAACGTACCACAGTAATGGACATCAGTGGCTACAACAGTTATTGAAACAAAGAAGAGAAGAGAAAAAGCGAGAGGAAGAACAGAGAAGATCCTCGACATGACTTATAGAGAATCTATAAGGCAACAAAGTTTGAGATGATGCTGATAATCAAAGAAACAGAATGGAGTTGCGGTATCGTGGATTTATATATTTTCAACGAGGAATGTAGGGCGAAATCTGGACCGTTCTTTCATCTAGGTTTTTGTTTCTTGAAACGGACGGCTCGATTTCGTTAACCTTATAACGAACGAGATTAGGTTAAATATATATTTGAAAATTTTACACAGAATGCCATGTTATAGTTCAATAATATCTCTTATTCCATAAATAGTTTTTTATTATAGTTTTTGCCATCATTTGGAGATTTATGGCAGTATATAAATGACTAACGTCCCCTTAATAACAGAACAATTAATGGTGGGAAATAGCGATGATTGTCTTTTTTTTTTTTTGTCGTCTAATTTTATTAAAAATCAAATAGGCTTAAGTGATACTGATTATAATTACAACAAGGATATAGCCATAAAACAAAGGCTCAAAGGCCCAAATAAGGAAAGTTCCCATCCTTCTCGACCACTTGCTTCCACGTGTCTATCTATGAAGGCACTAACGTGCTTTTGTGCGGCCATGTGTCTCCTCGTCGTTCTTGCCAGCATGCATCTTCGGTGTGAGCAAACATGCATCTCCAATCTCAGTCGATCCGCCGGAAACCACCACAAATCTTCATCTACAAGCCCAAAAGGAGTCGAATTCTTCCGAAATTTTCTTCCAATATGGTTGAACCTCAATAATATCCAGCATTAAAACCACCTGCGAACACCAACCTAAGCTACTCTGACTAAGCGGAGAATTACTTCTCCTAAGATTAGATAATCTACACAGGAGCAAAGCATCACCAACAACCTTGATCGGATATGAGACAAGCTAGAAAATACTAAAACCAACAACAGAGGCACAAAAGTGATAATAGAAACCAGAGAGGATCTCCGATCAATTACCGGCTACACCGGATGATTACTCTGAGAACACTACAACTGATAAAAGACAAGATCACAATAAAAGAATCCGACAGATTTAACTCCGGAAAAGTAGACGGAACAAGCCAGAAGAGATACTCAAACCTGGAAAACAAGTCATACTAATCCTTTGAAAGATTTAAAGTGAGGGAAGAGGAAAATTGATGGTTGAATTAACGGAGGTTGAGAAGAAAACTCTCACGGAGGAGAGAGGAAAACTATTAGGGAGGAGAGATACATTTTCAATTTAGCGATGATTGTCTAAAACAGACAACCATGAGATTAATTTTGAAAGTGTTAGAAAAAAGTATAAATTTTTTTTTTCGTCTGGATGAAAATATTATAAATGAGCCAATAAGGCTACCTCTCAAGAGAGGAAACATATTTTAACAAGAAGAGCCTACAAGAGGCAAAACCAGTCACATTCTGGAAGAAAACTTAATGAGATCCTAATCGATCTCTATCAATGACATGATGTAACCAACGAGGAGCTCCCATTGCTAGATATGATCTTAGTCGACCATCTTCAATGACACTTCCCGCGAGTTTCCGAGCTGCAACATTTGCTTGACTAGTCGACGATCATATATGACAATGACGGAAGCCAGTCTTAAGCACTTCAATATTCTGTCTATAAGCTTTAAACCGTGGCCACTTGGTTGGTGAATTCAATGCATCCTTCAAAGCACCACATTCCGAATCCAAAGTTATATTATCAAGATGAAGATCCAATAGACTTTAAATAGTCCATTGAAAACAGCGGAATTCTGCTTCCAATTTAGTCTTTGTAGTAAGTAATGCATCCCGAGCATGAAACAAGACATGTCCTTCATGGTCTCTAACTATCCATGCCACTCCAAACAGAGACATGTTTGATTTCCAAGCAATTGCAAAGTTGCACTTAACAGAGCCCGCATTAGGTCGGCTCCATCTCCCTTGTCGTAAAGCATCAGCCCGTGGGTTATTGTCTCTCGGATCACNTCGTAAAGCATCAGCCCGTGGGTTATTGTCTCTCGGATCACACTTGTTTGCCACCTTCCACTCTGCAGCTTCCCCCAATGAAGAGGCTATAAGAAGGTTTATGTTTGCTTGTTTGTTGCGAAAACATAGTTGTTCCTCTGTTTCCACACATTCCAGAGAATCCAAAGAATAGCTTCTCTAACATCTGAGGCAAGAGAGTTACTACGCATCCGTATCATCAAAAAATTGAAATAAGCTTCAAGAGATTTTGTGGCGTTGCTTGGTATGAGAGGAATGTTGATCTTTCTCCAAATTTCTGCAGAAAAATCACATTCAAACAAAACATGGACAATTGTTTCTGGTTCCTTCTCACAAACCGAACAAAGGCTATGAACTTGGATTCCTCTTCTTCTCAAAAAATTTGTCACAGCCAGCGCATTTGAAACTTCACGCCACATAAAGAACTTTATCTTAGGTGCAATATTCATTTTCCAGATAGATTGTTTTAACCGATTTATCCGACCATTTTCTAGACTATTTGATGAGGGATCCATTTTTAGTTTTGATTTTAACCAATTGCCACTTTTAACCGTGTAACTTCCTTCTCTTGAATGTGTCCACAAAAACTGATCCGGAATATCTAACTGTGGCGAACATATGTATTAGACGTTCTTGATGGACAACAACAAGTCAGACATGGGTAGCCGTCCATAAAGGACAATAATATACTGGACATAGAGATTAGACGTCCATGACAGAAAAATGTCCATTGCAATCATCGTACACACATATCGCATAAATAGATTATTGACACGTGTTAATCACTCACAAAAAGTGTATGTCCACCATATTGTTGTCCATCATAGACATCTAACATTTTTGACCGCCGTCTTTTTTGGTCAAATTTCAGAATACGTTTGTCTTTTCGCTACCGACACAAACTCTGAATTTATGACAAAAACGAAGAGTATAAATTTTAAGGCATTTTATGTAATTTCCAATTATAATGTGGCATTTCCTATAAATTTCTCTATATATTTACACCTAAAGTACTTCTTTTTCTTCTATTTATTTTTGTTAATTTTTTCTTTCAGCACTACAATCGACATGACTCAATCCATTACCAAAATCTTTCAAACTCGTAACAATATTAGGTGAAACAAACACAACAATTTGAAATCAACTTGGATGGAAAATAAAGTAGAGATGACATTCAACCATTTAAAGAAATACACTTCTTTATCAACTTTACTTTTTATTTCTTAAAATTCTTTTTTGAAGAAATATTAAGATTCGATATAATATGTGGTAAAACATAATTTTATAATTTTCTTAAGCACGTACACATCTTAGATTATAGAAATTTCATAACAAAAAATAGATTCCCTAACTAAATTTTTTTTATCAAAACAGTTGACTGGAATAACAAAATCTAATTTATAACCAACTTTCTAAATCGAGTGGAACAAACATGATTTTTTGAAATCAATATGGTGAAAGAAGCACTAGACACTCAACCAATTGAGGAATAAGACTTCCCTTACTTAATGTATTTGGCAACGCAACCAAATTAGGTTTCTTCTTCTTTTTTTTTTAGCTTTTGAATTTTACAAAATTTATTATCAAAGTTTACAATGATTTTCGCCTGATTGGCAAGTATTTTTGCTGTTTTGAAAAGCAAATTTGTTTATAAAGGATTGAAATTTAACTAATTATAAATTCAATCTCTTACAAAAATTTTTGTTTTTTAAAACACCTAAAGCAATTATCAATTAGACTCCTTATCCAAAGTTCAACATGACACTCATTTTTGTTCTTCTTAATAGTTAATACTATACTAATATCATTAAGACATTACTATATTGAACTATATATATAAAGTCTTAATTTATCAATCATAAAAATAAGGAAACTTTACAGCTTAGATTCACATACATTCTATAAAGAAAATGTCAACAAGTATTTGAAAACAAAAAAGGACACGACGAAGTCAAATATCCATTATCCGGCGGGGAGAGGGAACAACATCAGCGACTGGTGTCATCGCCGGAGACGGTAATGGAGAAGTACGACAAACGGGACACGTAGAATTAAGCCTAAGCCAAGGGTCAATACACTTATCATGAAACAAATGATGACAATCAGGCAAAACTCTAATCATATCCTTCTTATTGTAATCCGCAAGACATATAGAGCAACATGACGTCGTACTCGATTCCCTTTTCGAGTTATAGCTCACACGAGCCTCTTCGTATGGAAGCTTAGGAAAGCTCTTGATAACTTCTTCGTTTAGCCCCAAGTCTTCCACCATTAAAACGGTGTCGTTTTGATTATCGTGAAATTCGCCAGATCGTGACGTTTCATTGGTTTGTCTTTGTCGACGTCTTGCTCTTATTGAGGATGTTGGAGAAGCTGAGACATGGCTTCGAGTACAATAATAAGAAGCGATAAAGATTGTAGTGATTAGGAGAAGTATACCAATGGAGACTCCAAGGCCGTAAGCGAAACCACCGATCCTATCTGTGGCTGTTAGCCAGTGGTCGGAGTCCTGTGGCACTACCGTCGCGTTCATTGCGACGGTTTGACTTTAATAGAAGTTTTGATGAAGATAATGATGGCTATACGAGAAAAGTAATTGAATTAATATACGTTTTTGGTTATCACGATGAAGAAGCTCTAGAGTCAACGATAAGATGTATTCATGCTATTTTTTGATTTGTTAGCATGATTGTACATATATAAATTAATAAATAATAGATATCGAGTTCTGGTTGTTAAGATGATCTAGCTAATGATTCAGATATTAGAGGTTCGTTTCTTCCCCACTAAAAATAATAGATTTCAAAAGGATTTTAAACTATGTATTAGATGTTCTCGATCCACTGTTAATAAAAAAAAAATAATAATAATGGATAATACTTGACAAAGTGCTCAATGCTCATCTATGCACTAGTTCCATGGGAGTTCAACTAGACGCATAATTCTACGTGACAGAGTTTAGAGCTTCGATTATGTATATTACATTTTGTCGATTTCCGCTAGATATAATTTTCATGATTTATTATTTATAGACTCTTAACCACCTACATGACCTTAATATAACAAAACTATACAATTGACCAAAAAAAAAAAAAAAAACTAGTGGCAATAAAAGTTTATGTAGACTTTATTTTTGATCATTTAGAAGGTAGTGTGCATAAATTTTTAATATAGAAAACAAAATCCAACTAAAGTCGTGTGCTTTACTTGTATTGATGGCATTAAATTGGACCAAATTTTGGTAGGCCGATCTAATCAGACGACCTAAGTAATTACCCAATTGAATTGTCTATTTCATTTTATCTCATTTATTAAATGTCGTCGTCGTTGTCTACACTACTGGTCCAATTCTAAAAAACTTCAGAGCTACTTTATTAAAAATTACAAAATTAGACAGAGTCACAACGTTGTTGTAGAAAATGTGGACCTGCATATAGAAACTTTGGTGTAACTATAATTGTTAGTTCATAAAAACGAGTTTATAACTTAGTTTTATGAGATCGGAACAAAAATGAAACTTTACAAGGCAGTACAGTTAGTTAATGGAGATGGGGATGAAAGTAAAGTAATAATGAAGTGGGATCATTGTAGCTTGTGGAGAGAGCATGTCAAGCAACACTACAGTGAACCACAACAATAATGTGTCTTTTTGTATATGACCTAATAAAGAAAATTATATTAAATAAATAAATAAAAGAGTCGCATGAAAGTTGAAGATGACTGGTTGATGAAGTTATAGTTCCCAATACACTTGTTTACTCTCTCTTTTTCCAATTGTGAATCTTTGTTTCTTATTTTGGAACCGACATGACTCCAAACTATTAGGAATCTTAAGCTTCTCTCTCTGTCTGTCTCACTCCCTCTGTAAGTTTTCTTCTCCCAAATCTGGATTGTTATTGTAAGATTTGGTTTGTTTGAAGTTGGCCAACAAATCTTGCTTTATTTGTTTTTGGATCCTCGAGATTCTATTGAGCATCTTATCTACCGTTTTGGGTTCTCCTAAAATTTCTTTCTTTAGAAGACAAAGTCTAGGTTTAGTTTTGGACAAAGAGTTCTCACTGAGAGAAGAAGTCTTTGAGTTGTTGACTTTTGATTTTGGTCAGCAGATCTTTCAAATTGTGGCTGTCTTTCACTTTTTCATTGGACTTTGGACATAAGCTATGCAAACTGAGGAGCTTTTGTCGGCTCCACAGACTTTTTGGTGGAATGCTTTTGGATCTCCAGAGAGCCTCTCTGGTGATGCTTCTGATTCATTAGCCGGAGTTAAGGTAAATACTCCGGAGACTGAACAAGTTGTGGATAAACAAGGTTCTGCAACTCTATTCACTTTTTCATCTGGTAAAAACTCTTTAAGTTTACTTTAACTGTCATAATTTGAAGCTTCTGGAATTGTAAGTTCCTTAATATGCTCTGATTTTGATTTAGGTGGTGGAAAGAGTTTAAGAGATGTATCCAAACCTCATGTTGCTTTCTCGATGCAATCAACTTGCTTCGAGTTTGGATTTACTCAGCCAACTGTGCGGTTTTCTTCAAAAGAACATCTCAAAACCCCATTAATATAATTCCTTTTGTTAATTTGTTTCTGAGTCTTTTTTTTTTGTATTTTGGTTTCATGTAGATCTACACAAAGAATCCTCATGAGGCACGATACTATGAAGTTGTTTCAGCCTATGGACCTCAGAAGTTGTCGTCAGGCCGAATGATGCTGCCTCTAAATATGGAGACAGAAGAAGATGGTGCCGTCTATGTGAACTCAAAGCAATACCATGGAATCATCAGGCGACGCCAATCTCGTGCAAAGGCTGTTCTGAAGAACAAACAAAGTAGATGCCGTAAGGTAACAATCTTGAGACATTGTAATCATGTTAGGTTGTTGAAATGCATTTTCAAATGTTTGCCTTTATGTCATGCTGTTTTAGCCATATATGCATCACTCTCGCCATCTCCATGCTATGCGCCGTCCTAGAGGATCTGGCGGGCGTTTCTTAAACACTAAGAAAGCTGATGCAACTAAGCAATCTAAGGCCCACAATTCTCAGAGTTCTGAAGTCTTCCATTCTCAAAATGGGACCATAAATTCTTCAAGGGAAGCAGACATGCCAAGTCTCTCTGGATCTCAAGTTACAAGTATGGATTACTTCCTAGGTTCATCGGTTCATTCTCTTGAACGCATGGTCATGCCTAGCAAGTGGATTGCAGCAGCAATGGACATTGACTGCTGCAGTCTTAATACCTGATCAGCAAATGGGGACAAGGCAGGCTCTTTTGTTTTGTCCCTTATGTTTCAGCCAAATGGAGAGAGTTTCTTTACTTTTAAGGATTATTCTTTTTACCATCCGTTTGGCTGTAAACTGGCAAATCATCTTTGGCTCATCCTCTACCAAGGTTTCTTTATTCGTCTGTTTTCTTTAACGCACCTCGACAAGAGTTGAGTGGCAGAAAAAGACAGGTAAATAAACCTTGCTTTATATTCTATAACAAGTAAAATTAGTGAAGAACAATGATGGGTTTGCTAAGATCCTCTTGTTCAACCTAGTCTATGTGTGTGTTAAAAAATACTCTCTTTGCCTGATCTTCTGATGTTGTTTTTTGTATATGTGTTTATGAAACAAGTGTAAGAATCTTAAGTAATGTGCTTTATACGTAACAAAATTAAGACTTTATATTCGGTCTATCTTATCATCTGACCTTTTGGTCTAGCTAATGGTTTGAGAATCTCATAATTGTAATGCCCCGATCGCTACTCTTAGTTTACCCCATATCTTTTTCCGGGCCTGAGGGTCTATATTTTTCTGACGGCCGGTACGATATTTCTAAAAGGTATAAAGACTTATTTACCAATTTTGCAAATCACTATGATCTTTTTTCATGTTTTGTCCTCCCTCACACATACAGAAAATCATTTGCCAGTAAATCAACTATCCATAAATTGTTTCAACTCAGACACGCTTAATTATGGAATTCTCTCAAAATATTTAACCGAAAAGATTAGTGCACTTTGGTAGCCAAAACGAGGTATTTTAAGTTTTCCTTATGCACTACCATATTCCCCAAAATCGAAGTATTATAATAGTTCTAGTGATTGGCGATGTGTACTATAAAGAATACATATATGACTGGCTGAGTAAAGAAAAGCACCAAATTCTCTTCCTTTAACCTTTCCAAAGCTTCAAAACTTTATCTTTACCACCAGAGGCTACTTTCTCACCATATGGCAAAAACCTATTAAAAAGCATAAGGAATCTTCAAAAGAACAGACGGATTCGACTGAATATGTCAATCACAACAGCTCTAATGAAGACTCACAGTAAAGCTACAAAAGATGGAAACGATTAAGAATAATTGGATTAGAACTTTAGAAGATCAGATCAAACCATAAGGTTCTTCTTGTTAATAGACAGGAACCATATTTAGATTCGATCTACTAATACGCACTACAACATATCGCTTCTGCAACAAGACATCTTTCACCACCCAATCATATAATCAAACTCGCAACATCTTTATAAATTAAGCAAGAAAATTTTTAGGACCAATCTCTTAATCGTTGTCAAGGATTGGTCATGTCAGGATCATTAAGACCTGATGCACTCTTTATGTCTTAGTGCTTCTTCTATGTTAGGGTTATGTTGCGATCTTCATTTGCCTTAGTGACAAATATGCGAGGAGACGATAACCGAAAATCATGACAACTAGTGCGACTACTTCAGTTAGTCCATTGTCTATTCTCATCCCATTGATGGATTCAGCAAAGTCTTGGTATTGCACTTTAAGTAGAAGCTTGTAGGTGTGGTAATTGAAAGATAGATAACGTATCCATGAGATGAAAACTGGCACTTTCTGCAGTTACAAAACAGAGGAGTCAATAAAGCAGAGGAGCTCAGAAACAGAGGAATTTCAGAAACAGAGAACTTACCTTGACAAAGAATCCTCCGGCGAGCATGAATGTCATGACTGTAACTGAAGCCAAAGTTGTAGCCTTCTTTAAATCCATTAGAACGGCTCCAATAGCAAGTCCAAGTCCCTATCAAAGAGAAAACACAATCGAAATCAGTATCTTCATTGTATTTTGAAAAGTTTCTATTTAAAGTTTTTCAATATAACATACCTGAGCTGCAATGATGCAAAGAAAAGTAGTGAGCATGCTTAAGAAGAAGGGATATGGACTGAGACGAAGACCAGCCATGAAATAGACGACGAGGAGGAAGAGAGAAGGTAGAATAAAGTCAAGAGGAAGATCACTTGTGGTTCGAGCTAGGAAATAGGCGCTTAATCTATACATATCAGCTGCTCTCTCCTTATTCAACATTGCTCGCTCTTGTGGAAACGCAAAGATTGCAGTGAAAACAGGGAAAAATCCCCAAAACACTGCTATGAAGAAGAGCAAACCAGCCTGCAGAAATAAAGCAGAAGCATAAGAGTTTCTGCTTAATTTCTCAGACCAAAATCACACTGAACTTACCTGATCTTGTAGTCCTCTTGGAGTACGAATGTCTGACTGCCACCAGAGAAGCCCTAAAATGACAGCTGTGGAAAGAACTTGCGTAACACGCAACCAGCTGAAGTATTCGTGTCGGCGTTCTTTGAGTCCTCTGCAGAACAGTATGCAATATTGTTCCCACCATCCAGCTCCCCATTGACGCTTTGGACGCATAACTTTGGTCTTTGATTCTTCGTCAAGTGGCACAGGATCCATTAGTTTCTTCTTCTCTTGTTCTGCAACCCGAGTCTCGTATGCCTCCACTAGATACTGCTTACAATGTTCGGATATATATAAGAACTCAATTTGCTTTCAGGTGATCTTTAAAGGATGTAATTGTTTCTATAATTACCTCATGAACATCAGAAGGAGATGGCTTGCCAGTTTGAGTTTCTCTGCCTGAATTGCCAACTTGAACTCTATCCTCTAACTCAGAAGGCACAGAAATATCATTTATGTTACCATTGGCAAGATCGAGCAAGAACTCTGCAGGGTTCATGGTGATAAGTGGAGAGCATCCAACGGAGGAGAAGTAATCCAGAGCTTCTGATGATTTCCCAAAGTAGAGAAGACTTCCTCTTCCCAGTAGAATCAGTTTGTCAAATCTATGAAAGAGCCTACTCGATGGCTGATGTATCGTCGTGATCACTGTTTTCCCAGCCTGTTATTCGATTCATCAAGACTCAGACAGTGATCACAAGAAAGATACCAAGTATATGTATGAAACAAACAATCAAACCTCGGCAATGTCGTGGAGCATTTGGATGGTTCTAAGAGCAGTGGTTGAATCTAAACCAGAGGTTGGTTCATCAAGTAGTAATAAAGAAGGATTAATGATGATCTCGTTTCCAATAGAAACTCTTTTCCTCTCTCCACCTGATACACCACGCACGAATGCTCCACCAATCATAGTATCTTGGCACCTGCAACAAGTCCAAGTTATGAACATAGAAGATCTCATTCTCATTTGTTACTATTTGGAATCTCTACAAGAAACAAACCTCTCCAAACCCAACTCCTGGATAACATCTAAAGCTCGTTGCTCCTTCTGCTCTCTCGTAAGTGTTTTAGGTAGACGCAGACGAGCAGCGTAGCTTAGCGTTTCTTTCACGGTAAGATGAGGAAATAGAACATCGTCTTGAGTCACAAACCCAATCCTACCACAAAATCAAAGAGCCAGTTGTTAAATCTCTAAGTCAGGACTTAGGAGCAAAGGTTTTGGGTTTTTAGGGATAAAATACTTACTTGCTTTTCAAGAATTTAGAGTAAGGCTGGTCATTGTAAGTAATAGAACCTCCTGTTGCAGATTGAGAAACTCGACCAGCGAGTAAGCTAAGAAGAGTTGTTTTGCCACTTCCTGAAGGTCCCATGAGTGCAAGAACTTCACCAGGACTTACACTTCCAGTAATCCCAGTCAATATCTCTTTCTCTACTGATGAAGTCATTTTCTTTATCACCACTTTGTATGTAACCTCCTTGAACTGCATCAATTTCACAAACAAACCACCATTAACTACGTCTTAAGATTAGCTTACACTCATCGTAATTTCATAAATCTTATCACACATTTTCTTTTCTTTCCCCCCCTTTTTTGTATTCCTATGGATATCTAAAGTCTTGTACATTAGTTTCATGTAAGATGAGACTCTATACAAGACTTAACCTGATGAAAATGTAGCACAGAGAATTAGAGAAACAAATGTGTGACATTCTCTTGATCTCCTCTCAGTGCCTGTGCAAACAGAGAAGATCAGTAACACAAAAACCACTAACTACTACTTCATTCCAGTTTCTAACACTTAATCCTAATGTTTTTTTTGTTCTTATCTTTGTCTGATATAATAAGTTACCTTGAGAAAGATGGGTAATGTTGGTTCAGCGTGAAACTTAGGCTTCTTCTTTCCCGCTTCAATATCTTCCGCTGAAACAATAACGTCAGACCGTTGATTCATCATTACTCAATAAACCGAACCGAAAGAAGTTAATTAATTAGTAGTGAGTAGTGAATAGATCTTTAAGTAGGTCAGTATTAAGTGTTGAACCTTAAACACTATATATAGTAAGTTAGGTTATGTTATACGATGTGTAAACTATATTGTTGGCCAAGGATTCTCACTCACCTAAAGGTCTTTGCCGGAATTTGGACTTTGAGGTACATTACAACAGAACAAAACACTAAGATTCCAAAATTGGGACCCACTAATTTGACTAATTGATTAAACTAATATTGACTTCTTCAGTACCTATTTTTTACCTAATCAGTCATAAAAAGCTGTTAAGTTGGTGAATCAATGGCGTTTACGAATCGTTATTTAGCGTCTCAATACTAGCCAGAAAAAAAGTGAATGAATTTTAATCTTTGTACAATAATACTATTAGTCCAACTATGATTGAGTGATAGTTGTCAAATAGTACAAGTATGAGCCTCTAGTGGTGAATTATTGACTACCTAAAACACATACTCAGATTTGACAAAATATCGACTTAAATAAATGAAACAAACAAATTTTTATTTGAAGTTTAAAAATTAAAGATACTAAGCATCTTTGACAAATTAATTTGTATTTTTAAAGCTAATTAATGTCATAAATTTTGTTAATGTAGGATCGTTTTTTAAAACAATATTGGGCGTTTGGAAGCATTAATTTTTTATTTTTTTGTCAACTTGGAAGCATTTAATTATCTCTTTAGATATGGAGCTAACATAGTAACACCATAGTATCATACGATTTTAATATACTTTGTACTTTTGTTTTTGTTAATGTGATTTCTTTGTACTTGTGTGTGTATAAGTGTATATATTATATATAGAACAAACATTTTAAAATTATCATTCTAAACCACTAAGATTAACAAAACAAAAAGATATTTTTTACAACAAAGTTAGTACGTTCTTTTCCAAAAAAAAAAGTATTAATATATTGATTGCATGCACCATCGAATTCGCAATTGAAAAGTGAAGAAAAAAAAGTAAGTGAAAAGAAAATAAGTGGTGGAAGTTGCAGTCGCACGAGAAAGAGAACACGTGGAACAAATTAGAAGGACAAATATAGTTTGTTAAATAATTTATCGGACTCTCATGCAATAAAGCAAATCGACCAACACCAATCATATATCCGTTGTTATCATTATTATTGATATCATTTAATTTCATACCCAAAATGACGAAACTACCCTCTAGACATTACCGAAAATGACGAAACTACCCTTACACTTTAACACTAACAGTGAGATAGTTCACACGACTTACGTATATTCTCGTCGTCGCTGAACGGTTTGGAGTCAGAGATTTCCTCAGGCGGCATAGCGAACCCGGTGAATGAGAACGATAGCCCGAGCGACGCACTAGATGCACGGCTTAAAGCTGCACCACTGTTGACTTCCTCTAGCTCGAGTTTGAGCTGAGCACTTCTTGACTTTCTTATGTGTGTTCCGGCTCCACTACTTCTCCCTGGTGATGTTCCCATCATTAACCTCCGGCTTGACTTTCTCGACAACGTTCCTCCTCCTCCGACCGTCGGTGGAGCCGTCGCAGGTATGCCATTAGCATCTATAGAGCCGTGAGGTGATTTGAAAGCTGCAGCCACTGTATCATATAACTGCTCCGACCTCGTTCTACCTAAACCAGTGGCCAACGGTGGCTTTTCCATAGACATTTTTGCCTTGTTCAGAAAACAGCTGCCCACAAAATCATTAATCATTAACTAATATCAATTATGAAAATTACGAAAACAATCACGAAAATTTATCAAAATAACAACAAAAATTCAAAAAAAAACCACAACTAACCACCATTTTTCTTAGTAACGACCGTATAACAATGAATATATGTAGAGAATATATAAAATGAATATAAATATTAATAGAAAATTAAAAACAAGAATGAGTATAAGAAGATGGATATGTTTATGTTAGGATAGAGAATTGATACCTTTCGAGAAGTAAAAGATAAGAAAGTATTTGGACAATTTGAAAGAGGTTTGTTTTTATGGAAGAGATGATGTTAAAGCTTGAAACTTGTGACACCCGTTCTAAGCTGCTTCATCAAACCTTCTTTATATACTAGCATTTATGATGGTTTGTCTTCAATTACGAGTGTACCCTTTTGTTCAACTTTCCATACTTATAATAACCGGATCATTTTACAATGCCACTTGGATGACATAAGCAATATTATATAAGAAAGTAATAGCAAGACATCGTATTTGAATATAAATAATGGGATTTCTCCGATGACTTATATGCCCTAATTAATGATTTTGATGTATGAAATTAGACTTCACTCCACCACATACTCCACTACATGTAGAGATTGAAAAGTAGAAGACAATTTATAGGTAGATTTGAACTATCCATCGAATCTTATCGATCTAATTATTGACAAAAATAATGAAAAAATGATTTGTTTCATGCCTAGCAACCTTAATTTTCACCAAATTTTGATTTTGGCTGATAAAATAGTTCGATATAATAAGCTTTTAATTTTGAGTTTAAAGTTTTGCTATAGATGAATTCCTATTATACTGTATATAAAAATATTTGTGTCATTCTGTGTAATAAAGTTTCTTTTGCTAGGTTTTATTAACTTAAATATATACAATATCGGTTGAATAATGGTTTAAACAAGGATTCACTGAGAGTAACATATATATAAACATATAGTAGTACTTAAATTTTGTCAACTCCGGTTAACAAATTAGCTCATCGATAAAAGTTTGGTTTAAATGAAATCGACGCGACTGTTTCGAACCACTAAACTAACGACTCTTTGATAACCAATATTTAGTATATTTTCGTTTTCAAAAATTAAGGTGAAAATCATATTCGAAGCGATGAGTATAACTTGACGAGTAATAGCGATAGTTTGCGGACACGATGTTTCCAGCTAAGTATAATGCTTCCTAAGATCCTGGCCGTACACGTGATGGGTCACAGGAACACAATAAGTGTATATAAATACATGTTTTATCGTATATAAGTATTACGAGTTGTAATAATCAACCATCGTTTCGGATCCTCTTTTAGTACGACCTAGATTGATCCTCCATAATTCATGATTGCAAACGTAACGTACTAATTAATATGGAATCTTATTTTCATATTTCGTGATAAGTTGCCAAAATTATACTCCATGATTAATTTTTTATCAATCGACAAGATCCGATCCATAACCAAAACCATACCAAAATTAACCGATATTATAAGTGAAGCTGTAAAAAATACCCCATTTTTTTAATTCTAAAAACAAAAAAATACTCCAATTCAACAAAGATAAAAACTACAAAAATAATCACTATGTTCATATAACAATTTACAAGTAAATAAAACCAAATAAACAAACAAAATATTAGCTTAAAATATGTATTATTCCATAAAATAGTTAACCAAAAATTTTTTAAGCAATTTTTAGAATCTATTTTGTTTCAATATATATAATAGTCAAATTTTTATGTGAAATAGTTGAACAAGTTAGAAAATCTTCAAAATTAACACATTTTACTATTTAGTTATCAGATTGCAATTTTTCAAAATTATACAAAAAATTTGATATTTGTTAACATTTTTAAAACTCATATATATATATATATATATAAATGTAATTTGTGATCAAATAGATGCTCCTAAAATTTATTCAAAAACTAAATGCCCTATACCAATGTTTAATTTTCTTCCATTATGTTACAGCCCTATTCATAGCCTAAATTCACCCCTAAAATCCATTTTTAAGTTACCATAATGCAGCAGGTAAGAATCGAACCATGATGTCAAGTCATTATTAGTCTCTTTTTTAGATTATTTCAATTTTTGATATATTTAATACTTTTGAATTTGGGCGTTGATGAGTGTAATGATTTTTTTTTTGTGCTTTTTCCAGTTTTGGAAATTTTGTGGTTATTTGATAAATTTATGTGATTGGTTTTTAGCGGTTACTTAGCCACAAATTTATACATTTGATATTTATTTTGAAAATTGTTATAAACTAAGTGATGGTAGTTTAGTGGTTCCACTTGAACAGGAAGTTGTTTTGTTAGTCCAAATCAGAGATCAAATTCTCTTAAATGCGAAATTGCTAATCATTTCCATTTAGCTATCAGATATCTAAATCTAGATTACATCTGGCCGGAAGATCGATCTAAGCTTCACTTTTAGTTACCAAAAAATAAAGAGAACTTAATCCAAAAGCAGTAAGTAAAGAAAAAAGAACTGGTAAGAAGTTGCCAATGATTATCTTAACCCTAATTTCATGAATGTCCATTATACAATACAATATAATATATAACAAATTACTCAAATAGTGTAGAATTATAGTCTAATTACTCAAATAGTCTTCAAAAAGTT
>OVAX01000548.1:0-75348 GCA_900406405.1 Lepidium africanum
TTTCAGCAATTCAACAACAGAGCTAAGACATGTTATTATGTTCTGTTGAAATTCTTGTTTGTCTCTGATCTTGGAGTTAGTAGCCAAAAAAACTATCAAATTACCACTCGAAAAAATAAATATAAACACAAAGTTTGTAAACAATAAGTTATATATATTTGACAAATGTATGAACCTTAAAAGGTGTAGTGGCTGAATCACATTTTACTAATATCCATCGAGTTTTAAATTGCATTAATGCTTCACAAGTCACTGAAACGGGAAAAATCGGAACATGTGGAGATTGTGAAAAGCTAATAAGATAAGATATAAAGTGTGTGGATGAGAGTAACGAAGACTTTTGAGAGAGTAAAGAGACTTTCATAGCTCTCAAATATCAGATCCATCTTTTTTTATTTTCTTATTCACATACTACAGTCTTGTAGTATACGACCATGGATTCTATGGAAGTGTCACTACCATTGTTCCACGACCATCCTATGATGCCTTGGAATGATCTAAGGGAAGGTGATTGTTGTGGACGGTTGGATGCTATTAGTGATGGCTATTATTGCAAGATTTGCGATTTATTCATCCACAAGAAATGTGGCGACGAGACCACTGAATATATCGAACACCCATCTCACCTTCTTATACGAGGTCACACTCTTAAGCTTATTGATCCTAATTCTTATATGTATTTCGAGATTTGTAGTTTATGTGCAAGATACATCGGAAAATTCGGCTATAGATGCAAGTGTTGTGAGAACTTCACGATTGATATATTATGTGCGAGAAACCCACCACCAGAGGTTATTGAAGTTTCAGAGACGCATCCCCACAAGCTCACCCTTCTAAAAGAGCCCATCAAGTTTGATTGTGATGCTAAATGTGGGATAATTGAGTTTCCTCATGGGTTTCCTTACAAATGTCATGAATGTAATCTATTCTTCCATGTGGATTGCGTTTGGCACCAATCAATGGTAAAACATGCATTAGAGGTAAACCACTCCCACCACTCCTTACATCCTCTTAAACTCCACATTCGTCCAACACCGGATTATACGGATGGAACTTGTAGTCTTTGCGGAAGAGAGATATATGATAGGCTGTATTATCATTGTTCTTCTTGTAAATTCAGCTTGGATATGCGCTGTGTTTTAAACCCACCACCAAAATCTGTTATGGATTTGAAAACTCATGATCACAAACTCACCCTTTTCCAAAGACGCATTTTGTTCACATGTAATGTTTGTGCGCTGGAGGGATATGGAAGCCCTTACTTATGTACTGAGTGTGGATTCATGATCCATGGAGACTGTATTAATCTTCCACGTGTCATTAACATTAATAGACATGATCATCGTCTTGCTCGCAATTCTCTTCTTGGTATGGGGAATTATGTGTGTGGAGTTTGTCACCAAAAGGTGGATTGGAGTTTTGGGGGTTATTCTTGTCAAAAGTGTTGTGACTATATCGTTCACGCTAAATGTGCTACTAGAAAAGATGTGTGGAATGGGAAAGAACTCGAAGGAGTACCTGAAGAAATAGAAGATTTAAATCCTTATGTGGTAATAGATGACCACACAATTGCACATTTCAGCCACATAGAGCATCATCTAAGACTCCACGATAATGGTGTTCTTAGCGAGGAGGAAAACAATCGGTGCAATGCATGCTCTTATCCTATTTTACTGCAGTCTTTCTACGGTTGTATTGATTGTGATTATGTTCTACATAAAACCTGCGCTGAATTTCCTAAAAAGAAACGACATATGGCGCACAATGACCAGCTTACTTTGGTAACAAGCGGTGCCAGATTGAAATGTAGTGCTTGTGCTAGAGTGTCCAGTGGTTTTAAGTACGAGCATTGGTATAAAACAATCTGCCTTCTGTGCACATCAGTTTCTGAGCCATTTTTTCATCAAAGTCATCCCCATCATCCCTTATATTATTACAACCCACGAGATCATAAACTCGATAAATGCAATGGTTGCAGGGAGAAGAGATGGACAGCTGTGCTTATGTGCAATGAAAATGGTTGTGGGTTTCGCTTGGGTTTTGAATGTGCCACTTTACCACTTGTGATAAAGCATAGAGTTGAGGATCATCCTCTTTCATTATGCTTTGGTGAAAAGGCAAGTGGTAAATACTGGTGTGATATTTGTGAAACAGAATCCAATCCAGAGACATGGTTCTACACGTGTAAAGATCACCGAGCTTGTTTGCATGTAAAGTGTGTGTTCGGAGACTATTTCGGGCTCATGCCAAAGAGAAAAATAGACATATCGGGGTTCATGACAGAGCGCATAAAAAAAATATACGCGAGAAAAAACGACATAATAGGCAAGTCATGGGAGGTGGTACTCAATAAAAATATGACTCGTCCATATTGCAGCGGATGCAAGGTGCGTTGCATGTTCCCTATCATGTTAAAGATGAACCTTGGAACCTCGCATATGTACCTTTGCTCTCGTGGATGCATGGAACTCGCTTTATTAACATATGGCAAGTGAAGCCCGTGTTTTCTATTACTATTTTCGGTTTGTTTTCCTAAGATTTTCTTTTGCTATTTGCCTATTCGTAATGCAGATACTACAACTTAATTTCCACTACGAGTTAATTATATCTAAAATTCATGTAACCTTGATTTGATATGACTTGTCTCATGTAATTTATAATAAATTCTCTAATATATAAAATATATAGCAATCATAGTAATAATCATTCTAGGGGAGTTATAAGTAATAATTCAACCATCACATTACAGTATTGTTTACCGTCACAACGTTTTTCTTAAATTTCTTCTTCCATACATAAATCTAACTTTATCCAGTCATCACATTCATCTAAATATACGTTTTACTCTATGACTAGGATTATGCTCTCGTTATAACGCGGGATCCGATTGTTTTGATTGGTTTTCTTAATCGCATTTATTTAGCTTGTTAGATCCGTATTATAAATTTTTTTTTTCGAATTGTTGTTTTTTCTGAACTGAAATCGATTTAAGTTAGAGGAACCGAACCGACAATAAACCCAAATGGGTCCTAAATCTATGTATCCGAAAAATTAAATCCGTACCATAACCGAAACCAAATCAAAAATCTTTTTTTTTGCTTTTAGAGATTTTCTATTACTTTTTTAATTTTGAAATTTTATATAAAATATCCGATCCAGAGTTCGGTTTATACTGAACTAAATTAGATGAACCGAATATGACAAAATACCAAAATATTTCCTAAATATATGTATCTGGAATATTGAATCCAACCCGTACCAAAACCAAATTAATAACCGATATTTTTTTAATTAAAATTTTACTTTTTAGAGTTTTTTTTAATTTTGAAATTTTATATAAAAATCCGATTTAGAGTTCGGTCTTTACCGAACTAAATTAGATGAACCAAATCCGACAAAAAACCAAAATTTTTCCTAAATATATGTATATAAAACATTGAATCCAACCGTACTGAACCGAATCAATAATAATATTGTTTGAATTTTTATTTTAATAATATATAGATATAACATATGTCTTATTGTTATTAGAAGTTGAGATTGTAAGATTTTTTCTCCACCCTAATTATTAGAAACTACTTATGTTATAAAATATTAAATTTAATTTTAAAATTTTTATATCAAAATTCATCATTTTTCATTTTTGATACTTGTTTCATTCAATTCGGATACATACACAAATATCATATTTTATACTAAATTTTTGCTATCTATCTATTTTAGGGAAATAAATCATAATAATAAGTTTTATAGCTCCCAAAATTCTTACTTTTTTCTACTATATTCTTGTTATCAATCTATTATTCTTAATTATTCGTAGTGTTACATATTTATTTGTAGTGTAACAGACTTATTTGTAGTATTTGTAGTGTAAAACTCAGACTTGTTTATAGTATTTACAGTGTAACAAACTTATTTGTTTTCAATTTTTGATATTTGAATGAAAATAATTGATTAAGAATATAAAATAAAAGAAATATGTTTAACATTTGCTTATTTTAATTTAATTTTGATGGCAAATTGTTACTGTTAATATGCAACTACAAAAACTAAAATATAAAAGAAATTAATACAAATTAAATAATGTGGAGTAGGATGTTGAATTTTATTAAACAAAATCATTGGCTGTGAATGTAATGAAGATTTTATGCAGATTAAATGCAATTTGGGTGATCTGCATCTTTAATTACCATTCATTCACTTTTATTCGCAGCGATCGGTCGTTCCATCGTATAAGGGACATCGTATCCCTGGAACTCTTTTCATCGAGACCCTCTTAAGTCTTGCCGAGAACGGTGAATTCCGAGCTTGGGCCAAGATTCTCTTGTGATCTCATATCCTCCATCATTCGGTATACGACCACTGCGTCCATCATCGTCTGTGCTGGTTGCCCAAACGTTTGCTGAACTCCGAGTTGCACTTACTCAGGTATGTTTGCCGTATTCAGGGTTGAAGCTTCTCTGAATAGGTTGCGTTGGAAACTTGTAATCACTCCTTCGTCTATTCAGTTGTTTATAGCGGTGGGGGAGTTTCTTCTGTTTAACCGAGACTCTATTCTATCTAGCCTCTCCGAGTTCCGCTTGTCGATAGCTTCAAAGTGCGTAATCATGTTACGCAACATGCTTTCAATTGGAGATGGCCCTAGGGGTGGACCAGGTAGTTCACCGTTTTCTTGAGAATTATTACGAGCTTCTCCCTGAGTCTGAACTGAGTTCAGAGGTGATCTAATTGGCGGATCATCGTTGATGTCTTGAAGAGTTGTCTCTCTTCGCTCCGATGAGTTCATCGTGACTTTGTCTTTCGCCATTCTCACCGTGTAGACTCTCTTCACTCCTAAGTTAAGGATTCCTTCAATGTCTTTCCCACAGACGGCTCCAACTGTTGTAACTGCATTTAGCATAAAGGGCTAAATCGAATTCTGAATAAAGATGAGGAAGATTGGGCAAGGATCCTTCAAGATTTGGAGAGTAAAGAGTTCTAAGTCGGTTGAATGTTCTTACAAGTTGTTCTTATTACTCTTATTGCTTAATGTGTGTACATTAGTCGATCCCTTTTTGGAGAATCTTCTCCTCTATTTATAGACCATAAAGGCGGTTACAAGTAGATTCAAATATGGAAAATATACAATTTGAAAAGATTTGGACTTATCTAAAAGATTCTAGCTAGATTTCTGAAAATTTTCCTTTTCGGAATAAGAAAATTTCCATATCTTCGATTGATGATGTGTTGTCCTACTTCCTTCAAGTTTTGACGCTCTTACGAGAAGGAACTCCTCCGACATGAAATAGATATCCGAGTTGAGACTTCAGACATTTCTCCCGAGTTGGACACTTAGCGTGTTAGATTCATTTTTTCCCGTGGACCGAAGTAGGATCTCGGAACCACCTCGAACACTCATCATCCGACCTGGTTCTCGTCTTCTACAAAAACTCGAGAAGGGACCAAGATCTATATCGAAACAAATAAATATACAGAAAACATGAAAGTAAAAGATAACAAATCACATTAAAAAAAAACAAGATCCTTAAAATATACTTGAAATAAGTTTCAAGTGATATAGTTAAACTGTTTAGTATATATAAAACTCACATTAGCTTTGGAAGATTTATCATCCATTGTACAAGTGTTATTGCGTAAAGAGAGAGAAGAATCGGCAGAGTCTCTGGACAACACAAAGGGTTCTGAGAAGAGCAACCCTATGTCGTTTTGGTTTCCACCGTCAAAACAAAGCATTTGAGGAACATCTTTTTCGAGACCAAAGCTATCTTCTCTACCGTCTCGGGAACTATGGACATCATTAGATAGAAAAAAAACATTAGAGAACCTCGAGACTCCTTTTTCTTCCTCAAATGTGCCTCTCATCGTAGGGTTCTTTGGTTTATTTTCTTTTGCAACTTAACCTTGTTTGTGGAAGTGAGGGAGATCGAAAAGAAATGAAAAGGTGAAAAAACCCGAAAGAGAATGGTGTTAGTAAATGTATTTATTTATAGTATTTATAACATATACTCGCAAAAAGCCAAAAACAAATGTAAGTTTTATTCGGTCTATGGCAAAAAATAACATAGGGTTCTAGTTTTTAGGTAACTTTAATTTTGGTTTGGTTATGATTTTCAAACGGGAACCAATAATACTTTAATAATAACTTAAACTAATTCTTACCTAATATGATATTTTTTAGTTACAAGTAACTATCCAGAATTGAACCAATTGATTATTTTTTATTATATTTTTTTGGTGTTTGGTTACAAGTAATCTTTCGAAACTGAATTAAACCGAAGTTATTTAAAGTCTAACTTGGCTCTTATTTTAAGTTTCTTGAACCAAATTCGAAGAGAACTGGAAATGAAATAAAATGTTAAGGAATCAATCATGATATTGATTGATATGCTTTTATTGTGTAAATATTCTTGATCGTTGTATTAGGCAACTCTGATTTACTCCTTAACCTAGTCTCCTCTGTATAGTTCCTGTATATAAGTCTGCTGTAAACATTATTCTCATATATACAAAAACCATTCCCTTACATGGTATCAGAGCAGGCAACGTTCAATCCTAAATACTCTCTTTTCTTCTTCTTCATCATGTCTAATAACTCCGTTGCTGAAATTGTTGATAGCGGTGTCTCTTCTCTTCTTCAGGTCAATATGACCAACATCACAAAACTAACACCTCCACAAATTACATCATGTGGAGTCTCCAAATCCGTTCATTACTTGAAGGGTACAACCTCATCTCACATCTCACTCGTGGTTCTTCACCCTCGCCAACTGTCGCTGCAGTAAACAACACCACTGCTGTCAATCCAGCCTTTACCCTTTGGCATCGACAAGACAAACTGTTGTACAGCAGTCTTCTCGGTACAATCTCTCTCTCAATTCAAGCCACTCTCTCCCATACCCAATCCACACCAGACATCTGAACTCTTCTTGCTGACACATATGCTCGTCCAAGTCGAGGTCATCTCAAACAATTGAAGCTTCAATTGAAACAATGGACAAAAGGGAACAAAACTGTCAATGAATACCTTCAGGGTTTAAACACCAGATTTGATCAGCTCTCCTTACTTGGTAAGCCTATGGATCACGAAGACCAACTTGAATATGTGCTTGAAGGATTGCCAGAAGAATACAAACCTGTCATTGATCAAATTTAAGGACGTGAAGTGTCTCCATCTCTCTCGGAGGTACATGCAAAGCTTCTCAACCACGAAGCCAAACTCCTTTCTGCCTCGGTCATCTCAAGTCACTCCCATAACTGCCAACAACGCAGCCAAGAGTCGCAACAACCAATCTCGTTCAGACAATCGTCAAGATCCTCGCTCCAATCAACGGTATGTGTCCTCTTCCGATTTTTCTCACAACAATCAGAGGCTGGACAAAAAAGGGTCTCGTGGTTACCAAGGTCGCTGTCAGATATGTGGTACACAAGGTCACAGCGCTCGTCGGTGTTATCAATTTGTTCAGTTCCAACAACCGCAGAATGCTCCTCCACCTTGGCAACCTCGAGCAAATCTCACTGTTACCAACAATTCAGCTCCTGCAGAATGGCTCCTTGACAGTGGCGCTACGCATCACATGGCCAGTAATCTTCATGGTTTCACTTCCTCTCAGCCAAACCGTGGCTCAGACAATGTAATGGCTAGCGATGGTTCACAACTCCCCATTACACACACCGGTCAACTTTCTCTACCTTCCACTTCACGTGACATTACTTTACATGATGTTCTCTGTGTGCCTCATATTAAGAAAAATCTAATCTCCGTATATCGTTTATGTTGATCTAACAATGTCTCCGTGGAATTTTTCTCGGCATCCTTTCAGGAGAAGGATCTACTCTCGGGGATCCCATTGCTTCAAGGCAAGGTCAAGAATGAACTCTATGAATGGCCAGCACTCTCCTCTACCATCTCCTTGTTTTTTGCTTCATCTGGTGCTTATCCTTCTCCTGCTGATTGGCATAAAAGACTTGGTCATTCGGCGTGGTCTATTTTAAAATCTATCGTTTCCAGTTGTTCACTTCCCTGTTCTCAATCAATAACATCCAGTTTTTTCTGCAATGACTGTTCTACTACCAAAAGCCAAAAATTACCTTTCAATCAATCTACAATAACCTCAACACACCCTCTTGAATACGTTTTTGCCGATGTCTGGACTTCCCATGTCCTCTTAGTCGATAACTACAAATATTACCTAGCCCTTGTTGACCATCACACCAGATACACTTGGTTTTTCCCTCTCAAAACAAAAGCCCAAGTCAAAGAAACTTTCATCGCCTATAAAGCTCTCATTGAAAATCGCCTAAATACCAAGATAAAAGTCCTCTACACCGATAATGGAGGACTGTTCATTGCTCTTCGTCCTCTCCTTGCAGCAGCTGGTATCACTCATTTAACAACACCTCCGCATACTCCTGAGCTCCATGGAATTTCAGAACGTAAACACAGACATGTGGTAGAAACAGGTTTATCTCTTTTAACACATGCCTCGATGCCGACGACGTACTGGTCTTATGCCTTCGCTGCCGTTGTATATCTCATCAACAGGCTTCCCTCATCAGTCATTGCCAATCAAACACCACTTCAACGGCTCTTCAATGAAGCTCCCAACTACCAAAAACTGAGAACTTTTGGGTGCTTATGCTTTCCTTGGCTGAGACCATACACTGCACACAAACTGGAAAATCGCTCCACTCCTTGTGTTTTCTTGGGGTATTCACTCACACAATCCACTTATCTTTGCTTTCAAGTTGACTCTGGTCGTCTCTATGTTTCACGCCACGTCAAATTTGATGAATCCAACTTCCCGTTCGCCAATCTCAAGTCACCAGACACCTGTGAAGATTACGAAGCCTCGTCTCCGCCGTCTGCAACATCACTCCCGCTACCAGGCATAGAGTTCAATCTGCCGTCGCCTCCTGAAGCAGTGGTACCGTCGCATGTAGCTCCTCACCCGAATCCGATGTCGTGTCAAGTTCCTCGGTAATACAACTCTGGTCCAATCTGAAGACTCACAGCCTTTGGCCCAACTAGAAGAAATTGCAGAAGTGGCCCATCAAGAAGAAGTACAACCATCGGCCCAGCTACAAGACATAGAAGAAACAGCCCAAAACCAATCCAATTCACCAACAATTGGTCCAGTTTCTTCACAGTCTTCACAGCCCACACAACAAATTGAAGCCACATCAGACTCGTTGATCAACGAAAACAACATTACGAAACCGAAGTCTCGGATTAATCTGTCTGCTGCTCTCTCCTCGGATATTCCTGCAGAACCAGCAACGGTGACTCAAGCCTTAAAAGATCGCTGTTGGCGAAATGCTATGTCCACAGAGATTGATGCGTGTGCTCGCACAGGTACGTTTCATCTCACTCCTCGTCCGTTGCACAAGAACATTGTTGGTTGCCGCTGGGTCTTCAAAAATAAATTCCTCCCGAATGGAAAATCGGGACGATGTCGTGCACGTCTTGTAGCAAAAAGGATACAGTCAGGAAGCTGGTACAGATTTCAATTAAACTTTCTATCCTGTGATTAAATCCACGTCACTCAGATTGGTTCTAGATGTTGCGGTTAAGCGTGAATGGCTAATAAGGCAAGTTGATGTTAACAATGCCTTTTTACAAGGTACACTAACAGAGGAAGTTTACATGGAGCAACCACTAGGTTTTATTGATCTAGATAATCCAAACTACGTTTGTAAATTAGAGAAAGCGATATACGGCTTAAACCAAGCTCCCCGGGCGTGGTACACTGAACTTCGAACATTTCTCACGTAAATTGGCTTCAAAAATTCTCTGGCAAACCCGTCTCTCTTTATCCTTCAAGATGGAAAACCCTACTTGTACTTACTCGTCTATGTTGATGACATCTTGGTCACCGGGAGTACAGACGCTGCAGTTCATAAGGTCTTGACCCTGCTTGCTAATCGTTTTTCGATTAAAGAATCAGAGGAACTAAATTACTTCCTAGGTCTGGAAGCTTATCGCACAAAAGAAGGCTTGCATCTCTATCAGCGTAAGTACATCCTAGATCTCTTATTCAAGTATAATATGATTGATGCAAATGCTGAGAAACACCAATGGCTTCTTCTCCAAAGCTTACTCTTACAAATGGTACATCCTCATCTACACCAACAGAGTATCGCAAGCTCATTGGTAGCCTCCAATATCTTGCTTTTACTCGGCTAGATGTATCTTATTTAGTCAATCGGCTCTCTCAGTTCATGCATAAGCCTACACAAGACCATTGGAAAGCTGCAAAACGTATATTACGTTATCTTGCAGGTACTACGACGCACGAGATTTTCTTCTCAGCTCAACAAGAACCGCTTACACTACATGCCTATTCCGACGCGGACTGGGCTGGATATCTTGATGACTACTTGTTCACAAATGCCTTTGTCGTCTATCTTGGAAATAATCCCATCTCAAGGATGTCCAAGAAGGAGAAGACAATAGCACGATCTTCTACTGAAGCTGAATACAGGGCAGTTGCTAACACCGCTTCAGAAGTCCACTGGATCAGCAATGTTTTGATAGAACTTGGTATAACACTTCCTTCTGCTCCTGTTGTTTACTGTGCCAATTCAGTGTTTCATTCGAGGATGAAACATGTTGCTCTCGACTATCATTTCATCCGTGGACATATCCTGGCCGGTATTCTTCAAGTTAAACATGTACACACAAAGGATCATCTAGCTGATGTGCTAACGAAGCCATTACCGCGTTCCAGGTTCAAGGAGTTATGTGACAACATCGGTGTGACCAAGGCCCCATCATCTTGCAGGGGCATGTTAAGGAATCAATCATGATATTGATTGATATGCTTTTAGTAAATTTTCTTGGTCGTTGTATTAGGCAACTCTGATTTACTCCTTAACCTAGTCTCCTCTGTATAGTTCTTGTATATAAGTCTGCTGTAAACATTATTCTCATATATACAAAAACTATTCCCTTACATAAACCGAATTTTAGTAGGTATTTTTGTAGTTACCAATTACTATATTTGAAAAAGCAGAAGGAGAAAGAAACAAAAATCAAAAGAAGCAATTTGAACTGAACCGAATAACTCATTGTCCATGGTTAATTCGAGTGTATAAGTATTTATTAGACTATTAGTCCATGGTTAATTTAGACTACTACTGATGATATCTAACGAATGTAGTTTTATGCCCTAAGTTTTTGATATTGTTTTTTTCTGCAACGGATGCGTAAAAATGGAATTCAGACAATGTGAAGAAATTTGGGTCAAAGGCAACTTGGCCCGGTTTGGTTATGATATTACTTGACATGAGCTTTTGGTAACTGCTGCTTTCCTTTTTCTCTTCCCGGAAATCTGATCATTAACTTGAAAATAACATATGTTATACTAACATTAAATCTAACGTTGCTCTCTAGTACTTCTTATCACCTTACACTACAATAAATTGCGTATTCCTATGACCAATTTCGTCAGTTTTTGTAGGAAATGGGCAAATCCCAACGAAAATTGATCAACTACAGTCCTCATCAATCTTTGTTCGAAAATGTTGGTTTCGTCGGTACTGGTCGGAAAAAACTGACGGTTATCCACGAAGAAAATCGTCGATATAAACCGTTGGTTTTGGTTGGTTAACAACCTTAGGAAACTGTGGGTTTTGTTTCGTTGGTAACTGTGGCTGTTATGTTCGTCGGTTTTTGTCGGTTTGCTTTACCCACAAAAACCGACGACATAATTTAATTTTTTTTTTATTGTCGTCGGTTTTCGTTGATTTTCCAAACCGACGAAAACCGACCAATCTATTGAAAAATTATTTTTAAATATAATTTTATTTAATTATAAAATATAAAATATTTTTAATTTAATTTTAAAAAAGTAATTATATTAGAAAATATTTGTTTCGGTTATAGATTACAAATACAAAAATTAGAAATACAAAATATCGGTCCGAATCCTAAAATATCGGGTCCTCGGTCTCGCTATCATCAGGGAGGGATGCTGGTTCTAAGAGTCGTAGCAGCTTCACCATATGAGATTCGTTCCTCGAGTGCTGGGCTTCGTTGTCGTCCCGGTAGGCTTGGAATTCCGCCTGCCTGGCTTGAAGGGCAGCACGAAGATTTGCAATCTCTTGACGCTCCCGTTGACTTATTCCAAGTCCCTGAGTCATGCTAACACGTGTCGGCAACCAATCGGCATCGACTAATTTTCCGAGACCGAAACGTCGTCCTTCAAGAGAGGAGTTTCCTACAAAAAATAGTTACTTGTAATGTTAATAATGAAGTTTTAATGGGAAGAAAGGAAAATAATTGATAAAACGAATACCTCGAGGACGATGTTCTTGATCTCAGCACGTGATAGCTGTACTAGATCCCTTACCTCCTGAGAGCGTTGGGTGACAACCTCGTCGGTCCTACGCTGCACCGTATCCACAATCTGCTTCATCTTCGGATTCTGGATTGCGCCCGTCTTCTTGTTGGTGTGACAGTCTCTCATCAGACGTAACCAGTCCGATGCGCATCCTTCTTTAATAGTCTTTACAAACAACAAACATTATTATGTATAAATTAAATTAAATTATTATATTCACAATTGATACTTACAATTTGTTCCTCGACGAGGTCAAATGTGTTGGACCCGGCATTGTGTGTGGGTGGTGCTTTCTCGACGTCCTTCCCGCCCTTGCGGTTATTCTTGTTCTGGTCCGACTGCTTATTCGTCTCAGGCAGGCTCCAGTACTTCTTAAAGTCATCGAATAATTCCGCTGGGCAACCTGAGAGATGATTCTCAAGATCTTTCTCCCACACGGCCTTCCAAGCGTAAAGATGGTTGGTGTAGGATTCTTTGCACTGAGTCTCGAACATTTGGCGAACGAGAGGAGTGTGCTCAATGTCCGAATGAAAATATTGCTGGAAATTGAAAAAATTAGTAAAATAATTATAAATGTTAAAAAGTGTAGTGACTTTAAAAATAATTATTTATCGTGAATGCACAGAACCACTCCTCTTGCACTCCTCTTGCAGCTTTAAAGGAAATTTGCTGAAAGTCGGATAAGCTGCATCTAGCTGGGAATGTATCAACGTCTTCACCAATTTGGTTATCTTCGTGTTGATCTGAAACCTGACATTTTGAAAAATTAGTAATACCAAGCACACTTCAAATAATATAAAACAAATAAATTTTAATAATTACCATGTCGATTTCTCAACAATCCTAGTCGGATCGAGAAATGGGAGATGCGCCTGAGTCCCACGTGTTAGTATCTCCTCGAGAGTTACATGCGTAGGCTGAGCTGGCTGTGGCTCTGGCTCTGGATGTGGCTATGGGTTCGATTGTGTCTCCGGCACATGTAGTGGACTCCGATTCAGACTCAGCACCTCATATGAATCGTGCTCCCGTAATGATCTGTGACGTGATGATCCAGCACGAAATGATCGAGCAAGTGATGATGAAGGACGTGACAGATCAAACTCCTTGTACGAGAACCTAAATTAATTATAATTACATTAGATATACCAATAATTATATTAAAAAATTTTAAAATCTAGTTTTCATTAAATTATATATTAGAATTATGTTTTTATGATATAGTTTTAATAAATTTTATTAAATATAGTTTTGAATATGTGAAAAAGTTTATATATTAACAAAATCTATTAAATTTGAATAATTAGTTTATAATATTATTTATTTTATAATATTTGAAAATATGTTATAAACATAGTAATTATATGCATTATATAATATAATTATGTTTTTTTTTAATGTTGAAAAAAATTGGCAATATATAGAAAATTTATTAAATTTATTCAAAGTAGATTAATAAATTATGACTAAATTTTGGATATATACAAAATTTCATAATATAAACAAAAGTTATCAATTTGTAATTTATTATAGTACATGTCAATAAACTAATTATATTTACAATATAATATTTATAGAAATCGAAAAAAAAAAAATTAAAATTTTTTTTGATGGTTCTTCAACGAAGAACAACCATCAATCTTCATCTCTGCACACAAATTCATCAAAGCTTTGAAATACTCCAGAAATAATTCGAAATCCATATAGTAACAACACAATTCAATAGATTCTAACAAGATCTATACATAATTCAAGAATTTTGGACCCAAAAATTGAAAACGAAATACTCAAATTCTCAACCTACATAAACGAAATCGGTGAAATAATCAACCCCAAGCGTAAATCGGGTCTAATCCAATAAAGATATGAAGGATTATAACACAATTTTTTGTCCAAATTCGACACATAAACCCTAAGATCAAAAAGTGGTAAACAATGGAAATTGGGAAAATAAGGTTTAGAACATACATGATTTGCCTTTGAGGATGAGCTTTGGCGTGGTGAATCATCAGAGAATCGGCCGTGAATCACCAGATTTTTCAGACCAACCTTTGTGAAAGTCACGAGGGAGAAGAAGAGAAGAAGTAGTCTGGTTATAATAATCGTATCCGTGAGTTTCCGTCGGTTTTTGTCGGTCAATGGAGTGCAAACCGAGGCAAAAATAAATGAGTGGTAATTTTCCCTCTCTTTTCTCTTCGGGTTCCGTCAATTTCGGTCGGGTATAACCCACGGTTTTCGACCGAAATTTAATAATTTAATTTAATTATATTTTTCCTAAATTTTAACATTATTTCTAATTTTTGTATATATTGACATATGTTTGGGTACGAACTAACATATTTTTAATAGACCAAACGAATCAAAGAGTTTAAGTCTTTGTAAATTTTGAAACAAGATGTTCAAACACATTCTTATTTTGCGTGAAACGAAATGCTAAGTACATAACTTATTACTCTATATCACCATCACAGTCAATGGGCTTTGTATCGGAACTATCTTCGGATTCCTCACCAAACTCCGAATATTCATTGTCGGAATCATCGTGTACCATCCCGAATGCTTGGGATGTCATATCGATGCAAAGGTCAATCCCAAGGGAAATCTCAATTGTGCCTAGTGTCCCAGGTGAAGCCTGTTGCATGGCCTCACTGTCTGAATGTCTATGTAGACTTCCTCTGGGGGTAGTTGATGTCACAGTGATCCACCCATCAGACCGGTGGGACACGCGGGGATAAGGGAGATAACACACTTGATCGACTTGTGACACAAGGATGATCAAATCGTACTTTTCCAACTTTCATCTTGAATTTACTGATGTGACACCAAATTCGTCAACTCGCACACTGACTCCCATAACAGGGTTATACCAGTCATAGTAGAAGACAGTGCATTTCAAGTCAAGCAACCCAGGAAAATGAATCTCTAATATCTCTCGTAGCACACCGTAGTATACCATATCGCTATAGGTAAACAAAATTCCAAAGTCGCTTGTTGGTCTCTTCATTCCTTGTGTAAGAATTTTGAATCCGTAACCCCATGTGAAATACATGGGATACGACTTAGCAACTAAAATAGGTCCCGAAACAAAATCTTCCATCCATGTCGGAAATGGTTGTCCAATCTCGGTCACCTTTGTGACCTATTTATTCTTTTCCTATTAGTTAAGTGTCACAAGGCAGCTCGAATCTATTTTTATCATTCAATGCAGTGTAATAAACTTACATAAAATTTTAACCAATCCATGAATCGTCTTCCTTTGTATTATGTCGTTCTACCTCAGAGTAATAGGGGTATGCAGTACGAATTTGAGCCATGTATAAACTGTAGTGACGAAAACATAGGTCACTGTAGAGAATTGCAACTACTTATAGCAAATTTACTAAATAATAATACTAACCTCTCAAGTTCCCTTAGCTCGACGCAATTAGTTGCAATGTACATGAGCAAATGCCTTCTCTCAAATGGGGCCAGTTCTCTGTGCATTACTTTTCCACTAAGTCGACCTATTTGTGAAAATGTATCAGGCACATACACCGACTCTGTGCTAGGCACCGACTCTTTGTCTGAACATTTGCCGGAAAGTATAACGAAGCAAAGTTTGCAGTTTCTTCATTGATACATTGGGCGACAATCGAACCTACAACACAGCTGAGGTTTTTAACTTTTTTCTTCAAATTGAACATATATCTCTCAAAAGGATACATCCAACGATAATGAACTGGCCCACCAAGCTCTGGTAATCATATATCATGCTTGTTTTAGAGTTTAGAGTACTTCAGAAAATCAGGGGAAAAGAGAGCAGGTGAAGACGAATGCATACCTGTTTCGCGAGGGAGATGAATTGGAAGGTGTTCCATGATGTCGAAAAACAAAGGTGGAAATATTTTCTCCAGAGTACATAAGATTAGAGGAATCTTATCATTCAAATTTTTTATCCTCTCTATTGTAACAGTACATGAGCATAGATCCCCAAAAAAAATGCACCTAAACCTAATAAACAAGAATAACATGCATTAAAAATTTGAATTGTTCTAATATAAGCTTTACTATGAAGAATTGGTTAATACCTGCTAGCGCTTCGTGCACATTTTTTGGTAATAGATAGGCGAACGCAAATGGGTACAGTCGTTGCATTACTACATGACAGTCATGACTTTTCATGTTACATAATTTGCCTTCATTAAACGCAGTTTCGTAAGTTTGAAGCATAGCCATGAGGGAATTTGACATTCTTTTTCATTCAATAAAAAAAAAGCATCCTACAAGGAGAACATCATTTCACATGAATATTAGTAATGAAAATTGTGTACGTATAAGATAAAACAATTTCGAACCTTCGTTTCTTTGCTCAGTCTGAAGACGGATATAAGGCCTATGGTGTTGTTTCCTCGTACATGAAGCGACTTCCTATCACATATATCTGGTAAATCCAACCTTGATTTGAGATTGTCTTTTGTTTTACCTTGAACATTCATAACTGTGTTGGTTACATTAACAAAGACATTCTTCTCTGTGTGCATGATGTCTAAACAGTGTCATAGTAGATGACTCTTCTAGTACGGTAATTCCCAGAAAATACTCTTCTTATGCCAGTTAAGGTTCAGCCCAACTCCTTCGACAGAGTAATGTCCATTTCCCCCATATATCCCTGTTGACTCTGCACCAAAGTCTCTCAGTTGTGTTAATTTATGTTGACCATTTGGTTCCGGTGGTGGACCATAGAATATATGCTTGTTTCTTGTGAACAATGATCTATAATGGCGATACGGATGATCCATAGGTAAGAAACGATGGTGACAATCGAACCACGAAGTCTTGCGTCCATGCTTGAGTTGGAATGCTTCAGTGTTATCTTGACAATGAGGACAAGCTAATCTCCCATGTGTAGACCAACTTGATAGCATTCCATAAGAGGGAAAATCACTAATAGTCTACATCAACGCAGCTCTCATCTGAAAATTTTGAGATGTTGAGACGTCGAACACAGTTGTACCAGTCTCCCAAAGCTGGTTCAATTCGTAAATAAGTGGCTGCAAAAATACATCAAGTGATCTCTTTGGGTGATCTGGCCCCGGTAAAAGGACTGTTAAAAATAAGAACTCTACCTTCATACAGAGAGCTGATGGTAGATTATACGATGTTACAATAACCGGCCAAACCGATTACTGTCTCCTATGTTTTCCAAACGGATTAAACCCATCAATAGAAAGCCCAGGATATACATTCCTTGATTCCTGGGCAAAGTTGGGATACTCTGATTGGAAATGTTTCCATGCCTTTGCGTATGATGGGTGCATTATCTGTCCTTCTGAATTGTGTTCCGCATGTCATCTCATTTGACCCGTAATGCACACTGATTGATACAACCTCTTCAGTCTGTATGCCAAAGGTAGATACAACATCCTCTTGAATGGTACAAGAGTCCTCCCATTAGTTTCTTGGAATCGAGGTTTACGACAGAAGCTACAAACGTTCTTGTCTGAGTCATGTCTCCAAAAGATCATGCAATTATCGATACAAACATCTATCATCTCATACAGTAACCCAAGCGCCGACACCAGTTTTTGGATTTCATTGTATGATGACGCATATATGTTTTCCCATGGAAGATATTTCCTAACATGGCTAGTCAATGCGTCCACACAATGTTCTGGTAAATTGTAGTCCGTCTTGATATTCATCATTTCAGCTGCTGTGGACAATGGTGAGACATCATCTTCGCAACCACTCCGCAACGGCTTCTTTGTTGCATCTAGTATACTAAAGAAATTACGCGCATCTAAATTTGGTTCCTCGCCTCTGGTCATAGCCTCAGTAAATATTGAAACTTCTTCCCTATATGCGTCGTTAACCATTTGGAATGTACTATGAATGTTTTCCGTTGGGAATGTTCGTTCCCCACCAATACCACCTACTCTGGTACTTCCACGAATAATATCTACTTCCTCATCTACACGGTTACCTAATTCCTCTCCTATACCGATATTACCAAATCCGCTAGAACTAAAAGTTAACATTTGAACCATCTTCTCCATGTGAATACCAGATTTTGTAAGTAGGAAACATACCTCTTATGTAAATATGCTCTGAACAGTTTTCAAAAGAATGTACTTCAGATTCTTGCATTTTGTACATGGACAATACATTTTTTTGGTTTCCATTGGTAACCTAAAATTCATGAAACCTTGCAACCCGGCACCATACTCATCGGTTAATGTTCCCGTGGATTCATCGATACATGGTCCATCCATCCAAGCTCGAAAATTGGAGTTTGACATCATTTAATTTGAGAAATTTACTAAAGAATATGAACGAGAGCAATGATTTTGTTTTATTTTATAGAAGTTTATGTTCTACGGATTTCGACGGAAACCCACCGCCCCCTAATATACGGTTATAATAGCAAAAATTTTATGAAAAACGTGTTGAAACCATTTTTTGGATAAAAACTGGTTGGTTTTTGTGGGTGTGGGTCCCGACAAAAACCTACCGAATTTAATAAATTATTTTTTTAAAAATAATTAAAATCAGTCGGTAATTATCGGGGCCCACACCCAAGAAAACCGACCGAGTTTATTCATTTTATTAAAAAAATTACTTTTTTTTTGGATTCCAATAAATTTTAAAAAAAACATTATAAAAAAATTAAAATATATTCGGTTGTTTTCGTCGGTGTATTTCCCGATGAAAACCGACCGTTTCAAAAAAATATTATTTACTAAATTAATTAAAATACTATTAGTTAATTGTATATAATCTCTATAATTAAGTTTTGTTGAAAAATAAGTCGTTATGTTGCGAACTTAATAGTACGTTTTCATCTCGAATTATTTGATTTTATTTAAGCCCAACATTCAGTACTCATAAGGCCTAGGTACGATTACTTAACAAACATAACACATAAACGGAATCATAATATGATTTTACGATTACATAACAAACACAAAACAGAAACAAGATAAGCGCAACAGCAACCTTATTACACATTCATCTTTGCAACACATTCTTCTGGCGAGAGTGCAGCTTAGTACATGCCACGAATATGCCAGCACATGGACGGTGCGAAGCACTCATGGCAAACGATGCGGCGAGTCGGGTGATCCATGTTGCAGGCAGGGAAATCCTTTAGAGTACCTCAACGTAACATTCCGCGTAATAGTTGCTTTTTTGGTGACCCCATTCTTGAAACCTGCTCAGCAACCTGGTAACCGATGTAGCTAGCTTCCTGAATATCGGGGACGTGCGAGAGAAAAGATGCAAATACTGATTTTCCGACGTCTTTACAACCGGAAAGACAAAGGAAGACGGCACAAGCGAAACACGCATACAACATGGTGGGAGTAGCTTCAATGACCATGCCAATACCGGCTTGGTTAGGCCCAGTGGTGGCTAGTAGTCTCAGACCAATGACGTAGTTTGCAATTAGACGTCCCACGTCAATGCATTGATCCAGGAAAAAATGGTACACAGAATCTTCAGCTCTGAGCTCTGGAACAAATATAAACTCGTCCAGATCAACATCGACCAACACCTCCGGTGAGATTACAATTTCCTTGAAAGTATGACCTGCTGCAATGAAGGGGCCGAGATGACGGAAATTTGAACTATGTCAGAGACAATATCTAATGGGAGAGGAGGAAGAGAAGGCATTTCAGGTTTTTTGTTGTTGATGAATCTTGAGTTCAGTCAAGTCTCGGTTATAACGAGGAATCACATTTGTCACTAACCGTTGATCATACTCCAATACCATCCACACCATCCATATGTGTTGTCAAATCATATATGTGTTATGCAGTCTTCTTAAAAGTTGAACCGTAGACTCCACCGACAACCCTCTGATCAAAAGATGATGAGATCCAACAACAAATCCTGTTTGATATTTATTTATTTATTTAAAATCTTATTAAAAAGTTAATTAACAAAATTTAAAAAAATATAATATAATAAATCCGGTCGGTTTTCATGGGTGTGGGCCCCGACGAAAACTGACCGAATTGATTAAATTACTATTTTTAATTAATTTAATAAATTCGGTGGGTTTTCGTTAGGGCACACACCCACGAAAACCGATCGGATTTATTATATTTTTTATTTTGTTTATACATTTGGTCGGTTTTCGTCGGGGTGTGTACGAAAACAGACTGGATTTATTATTATTTTTATTATTTTGTTTATATATTCTGTCAGTTTTCGTGGGTACAAAAACGCACCGAATTTATTAAGTTAATTAGAAATAATAATTTAATCATTTCGGTTGGTTTTCGTCACACCCATGAAAACCGATGACTATTTTAAAACCAACAATAACCGATGGTTTGGTTACGTTTTGTTGGTTTTCGTCGGGTGTTTACAAACTGACGAAAACCCACGACATTGTTTCTGTGGAAAACATGCATGTATTCTTGTAGTATTATCATTTTTATTCTTTTTTTTTTTTGTCAACCTTACTCATTTTTATTTCTAATATGATTGACAAAGGCTCGATCCATAGTTTCGACTATATCAGCATTTTTTTGCACTCTGTTGGGCCGACACTGACACTGAGAGACGAAAGCTAGGGGAGCGAATGGGATTAAATACCCCAAAGAAACAACCCACTTGTTTCTCGAGAAGAGATGGGAAACATGCTCAATATCATTTGATCTTTCACAAAGATAATGATTCAAGTCAACTATTCATGAGAAAGATGTAGCATTAGCCGTAAGCTTTCCACTATATTTCTAGTCGTTCCTTGACTTCTTTGCTCAGTTAAGCTTCCTAGGCCCGCTAATATACCCAACGTCCCTGCTGCAATATGATGAGAGGCTATTCCTCCCGGAACTTTCCTCACCACCGAGTACTCCGAACTGGTCCCTGCAAAGCCCTATACTGGGCTACGGGATTCGTTTGAATTCTGACTGAACAAAGGAGGTGATCCAGCCGCACCTTCCAGTACGGCTACCTTGTTACGAGCTTCCCTCTATTCCTTCAGTCAGTCACGCTTTTTCCCTTATGATTAGGGGGCTGTTAAGCCCAAGAACGACCAGTCTTGTGGTGGTACGGAAGGAACGGAGAAGTGGCACAGCTTCCTTTCGTAATTCCAATCGTGACAATTGCTCCCATTGTACCTGGTGGGATTTGAACCTCCCACCTAATACCAAACTAAATCAGAGGCAAACCATCTGGCCACTTGCTTTTTGGCACTTTTATTTATTTTAGGTACAATGGAATAAACATTAAAAAGAATCATAATATGTTTAATGTATTATTTGTTACAATTGAATAAGCAAATTAATCCCACTCATAAGTCTAGAAGCCTGATCTATTATTATCCACCGAAATCTATGAATAAAACAAACAAACCAAATGTCATTTTCTACAAGTGATAAGGTTTTGAGGACGTAATTGCTCGAGGCTTCACCAACTTGTGTTCCGTATCAAATTTTACATTGACATCTAAACGACTAATACCTATAAGAAATTCAAGACGTTAGTTTTATGTCTTTAATGGAAAAAGGACTATGCCATTTTGAGATTTTCTCATACGGCCCATTCAATATCTACTTTGCTTTATTTTTAGTATAAGAGAACAATTGAGTAAACCATATTTTGTTCAAATATTCACTTCTTCAGTATTTCTTATCGCGAGTAAACAATTTTATAAGTGTTTAAATATTCATTTTTGTAGAATTTTTTTGGGTAATTTTATGTAGTCGCATAATTCTGCATAACTAATATTAAACATAAGTTATATATTCGTAATTAAATAACACTAGTTTGCATTATTGAGTATCAAATGCAAAGTTGAAAACACAAAACAATAATCCATTCTTAATCTACAAATTTTTTTTTTTATTAAGAGTCAAAGACAATGAGTTGGAGTAACACTTGGATACTAATGTCCCCACTAATTAATGAGTTGGAGTATTTGGTTTTTGGGAGACACACAGTATTTGAGTATTTTCATGAATCCAAAAATCAATATTAAAAAAATAAATTAGAACTTAGCTGTAACCACTGTAACAACAATGGTAACAGTTCTTAACATTAAATCCAAATTATATGTAAAAAAACAACAATAGTAACAGTTTGTATCAAAAATAAAAATAATAGTAACAGTTAACGAGTCCTGTTTATTTTTCTGTTAAACGAAGCCTTTATTTTTAAAAGCTCTTTTGACCGACCGTTCGAAGCGATAACCTCAAAGACATTCACGTGGTTACTTGTTTAAAACATTCACATTGTATCGATTCAAGCACCTTTTGTATTGTTTTACTCGCATGTCATTACTTGACGAACCAATAGATTAAAGAAGATTAGATAATGATTATTTCATATTTTCATTATAATTACAGACTAAAGAACTTTCTTATGAAAGATTGCATAATAGTATATATATATATATATATGACTTAAGAAAGCTTTTGATACTGTATCTGATTATATTATTAAAAAAACTAACAGAACTCTAGGGTTACTCTGATTTCAATAAGAACAAATAAACATATATGCATGATATCTCATAGAGAATCTTTGACCAATTTAAGCCTTAATTAATTAACGCATGCCAATCTAATGATCAACAACGAGTGATGAGTCCAATGATTAAGAAAGCATCAAATTTTGATAATTAAGTTAATCTTTTATTTAAAAAAAGCTAGTACGTACGTTCATCGTAGCATTGCTATATGTTTATTCATGCAACGCTATATATTGGCCATGACATGTCTATGTTCAACACATGCCTACAACACCTATAGAGACAAAACTGATCTCTTCTTCTGGTCAACGAATGATTGAAGAATGTATAATAAACGATAGTAATATGATCGACTCATATTTGAACTGATTATGTATTCAAAAGCCATTGTATAAAGTGTTGTAGTTTGGCTATTCATCTAAATGTAAATGAAGGTCTATGTTCACAAGTCTCAAGTGCAATAGAATGGCAAATGTTAAATATATAAAATCATATATATATATATATATATATACTAGATGTTGTCCGTGTTATACACGAGTTTGATTTTTATATATAAATTTATTAATTTTATATATATGTTTGATATATACTAAAAATTAATCTATAATTTATAGTGATGATCAGTGTTGTACACGGAAAATATTTTTTATCTCTGTTGATTGAGGTTTTGATGCATTACAATTTTCATATATATAAACTTTTTGACTCGTGTCATTTAAGTTTTAGACACATATTCAATTTGTTTTTAAACTTGTATTTAATCAAAGTTCTTGACCCACATTCATTTATGGTTTTAAACCCGTATTCGTTTAGAGTTTTAGTTTCATATTCATTTAAGGTTACGGTTTTGTTATATATAGAAATTAGAAAAATTCTTAATCATTATAAAAATTATTCAAATAAATACATGATTAGTAGCATACCTTAAACCAACGAAAATCAAATCTTAATTTGTTAGAGATTCTTTTTTAAATCAACAAAAATCAAATCTTAATTGGTTAAAGTTTCTTTTTCTAACAAACGAAATTCAAATCTTAATTGGTTAGAGACTCCTTTTTAAACCAACGAAAATCAAATCTTAATTGGTTAGAGATAATTTTTTAAACCAACAAAAATCAAATCTTAATTGGTTAAAGTTTCATTTTCTAACAAACGAAATTCAAGGGATTTAAAATCTTATTACTACAAAGATACAGAAAATTTTATTGTTACGGTTTTATTATAATAAAGATACCGAAAATCTTATTGCTACGGTTTTATTATAATAGTGATAAAGCTGAAATATTTTGTAAGAAATTAAACATTAAAATTGGCGAAAAAAAAACGGAAATATGAAAAATTAATTACATCCTATTAGGATTAGGAGAAATATTTTTAATAGATATTGATTAGGATTAGAAATATAATTATTGTATGATAATACACTAAATAATCCCGTAATTGTGTATTGATGTTATATAAAGTTTGTTAGATGCTTAAACATTAAGTAATGTTATTTAACCTTAGGCTAAGAGATTATTGGCAAGTTATATTAATTTAACTAGAATTATAATGGATTAATGATTTTTACTAAAGATAATCTCAAAGAACAAATATAGCTGAGAATGTTGAGTTTTTTGATATTTAATCTAGGTAATAATAATTAATTAATCAGTTATAAAATCTTATCATAATATAATTGTGTAACAAATATTATATGATAATATTTCCTAGTACAATACGACCTAATCCAAAACAGATAATCCAATACGTATTATATATATATATATATATATATTAGAAAAATGTTTTGATTTAGTGGTTTATACAATATACGATGTCTTTTGCTCACCACAAATAAATATTTGATGTCTTCTCTACCAGAATATAACTCTAAAACATCGATTTGTGTAATGTGATATTATCAAAAAATTGATTAGATCTTATCAATTAAATTGTTGAGAAAATTGTAAGTGTAAAACTAAAAAAAGAAGTTAATGTAATTTTAATTAAATCAAATTTTGATTCTCTTTCAATTACGTTTTTCACATTTAATTCTTCCACAATTCTCAGACCTAAAAGGTAAAGACGAACATATCATATACATTTGATCTAAACTTTTTTTTCTTTTTTGTCAACATTGAACTACAACTTGCTGGTATATTAGTCAAGTTCTTACATAATATAAAGGATGAAACTTGATTCCTGAATATGCAAGTTCGTCTGTCATTTAATAGATTTACCGCCTACACTGGAATAAAAACCACCTACCCATTTGATCTAATTTAGTACATTCGATTTGATACTCTTAACCTAAAGTAAACAAAAAACTCGAAAACTTTGAAGTTAAGACGATAACTCAAACCGCATTGAACATTTGACAGTGACAACAATTACAACAAGTCGTGTTCTCACTTCTCTTTCCCTTACTCATACGCGTTTATTCTGTTCCACTTTATTTTTCTTTCCCCCGTAAAATAACACTTGAAAGGGCAAAAGAGTCTTTTCACTCTCCCGAAAAGATCCTTTTATCTCTCTTCTCTCACTCACTCGAGTCCTTCAAAACTTTCGTCAAGCTCTCTCTCTTCGACTTTCTTCTTCAAACTCTCATATTCTCCGGCGTCTCTGTTAAAGTTTTTCCGATTCATTTCTCTATTTTCAGTGACGAGTAAGAAGAAGAAGAAGAAGAAGAAGGGTACATCAGACTTAACCTAAAATGGAGAAAAAGCAAGGTTTTTTCTCATCACTCAAAAACGAAGTCGTAAGAGGATTATCACCATCTCGTTCAAGACCAAATTCTCGTTCACGTTCCTTAAGTCCATCTCGCTCCAACCCACATATCAAAGCTCTTCTTTGGGGTAGAAAGAAATTCATTGCAACTTCCGGTGGTTGCGGCGGAGGCAATGAAAGTTACTACTTACCACAACCTGAACCATTGAATGGAAGATCTAGTAACTTAAAACCAGTAATGGAAGGTCCTGATCCAGATAATGATGGGGATTCGAAAAAACCCGGGTCGGGTTTAGGTCATTGGGTCAAAGGTCAATTGTCACGTGCTCCGTCCGTGACTAACAACTCTCCGGTGGCGACTTATCGGAGGTCCGATTTGAGACTTCTTTTAGGTGTTATGGGAGCTCCACTTTCTCCTATTAATGTCTCTTCTTCTTCTCATCATCTGCTTCAACTCACTCTCAGAGATTCTCCCATTGTTAGTCTCAGATTCTTCTTTAGGTTTTTTATTCAATTTCAATCGTTTTTGGTTTTATTCTAATTTTAATTTTTGAGGCTAATTTTGGATTGGTTGGTGGAGTATTGTCATTATCTGGTGGGGTTGTGATTGATATTATAATCCTCAGATTTTTGTTTCTATTATCATGTTTGTGTGATCATTGTTTTCTCCGGTGATTTGTTTGTAGGAAACATCATCTGCTCAGTATATTCTTCAACAGTATACTGCAGCTTGTGGGGGTCAGAAGTTACTAAACTCTATTAAGAATGGTTATGCTATGGGTAAGCTTAAGATGATTACTTCAGAGCTTGAAACTCCAACAGGAACAGTAAGAAATCGAAACTCTACAAAGTCGGAAACTGGTGGGTTTGTTCTTTGGCAAATGAATCCAGATATGTGGTATGTTGAGCTTTCTGTTGGTGGTAGTAAGGTTCGTGCTGGTTGTAATGGTAAGCTTGTTTGGAGACATACTCCTTGGCTTGGTTCTCATACTGCTAAAGGACCGGTCAGGCCTCTTCGTCGTGCACTTCAGGTTAATCCTGGAACTGAATTTGCTCACATTGTTTTGAAGTTGATCCAATGCTGATTTTTTTATGTTAATGATGAATTGATCAGGGACTTGATCCGAGAACTACTGCTACTATCTTTGCTGAATCGAAGTGTGTTGGAGAGAGGAAGGTGAATGGTGAAGATTGTTTTATTCTGAAGCTATGCACTGACCCTGAAACGTTAAAGGCGAGAAGTGAAGGACCAGCAGAGATTGTAAGACATATCCTTTTTGGTTACTTCAGTCAAAGAACAGGACTTTTAGTTCAAATGGAGGATTCCCAATTGACTCGGATCCAATCTAATGATGGTGATGCTGTTTACTGGGAGACTACGATCAATTCATCTCTAGGCGATTACAAACAAGTCGAAGGGATTATGATTGCTCACTCTGGACGCTCAGTTGTTACTCTTTTCAGATTTGGGGAAGTGGCTATGAGCCACACTCGGACCAAGATGGAGGAAAGGTGGACCATTGAAGAAGTTGCTTTCGATGTTCCTGGTCTCTCTCCAGACTGCTTTATCCCACCGGCTGATCTAAGGTCTAGTTCGTTAACTGAAGCCTGCGAGTACTCGGGTCAAGAGGAGAAAGGCAAGAGCTCGATCGCTTTGGCTCATAGAGCTAATAAAGTTGCAGCCTTGGAGAAAAGAAGCTTGGACAATAATCTGGTTTGGCATATCGATGTCTAATTAGTTAGGAAGATGCAATCTGTTTATAGTAATGCTGGTAACAACAATTGGAGTCTTGAAATCAAACTAACTAACCCCTTTGTTTAGCAGCTCACATATTAGGTATTTGATTACACGATTGTTTTACTCTCTTTTTGTCAGCTTCAATATTTTGAGGAAGGTGATTAGATATGATTTGCAAAATTTGTGGCTAAATGTTGAATTTATCTGTATTTGTTCTTGTCAAAAACAATTAGAACGATAAAATCCGTTTATAACTTAACATTTCCAAACTTTAAACTTTGTTATATGGAACTACACAAAATACTGAAAGAACTCCGATAGACAAAACATACTTCTCAATCTCATATGTTTTAATAAGTTCTTAAGTTCCAATATAGAGAGAATTAATAGTAGTAAGTGAATTTCTCTATCTTCTTTAAACTTTCTTTGGTTTAAAATCTTCCAAAACCAATCCAAGTTTTGAATTTGAATTAATGTTGTTGAAGACAATGGACATTGATGTGATAGACAAAAGTTGAAACATTCTTTGATGTATGTAATATTGTTTACTATAGTTGTTAGAGAGTGAGGTGTGTTAGGTACCCAATAAAGAAAGTGATAGTTTGGAGGAACATAAATGGGATTTCATGAAAGGAATACAAATTTATGAACAAAGGGGTCCATACTTTTTATGCTTTTGTAGCAAAAAATAGCTTTTTGGCACAACTGTTTTCTCTTTTCTCCTTAACTTTCTTTTAAAGTTTGTTTTACAACATTGATTGCATCTTTTGATATTTTGTAATAATGACGTCGTTTTTGTAGAGGAAACTGAACCAACACTATCTCCAGATTGAAACGATCAACATTACTGAAAATGAAAACGTTATGTTGTTGAGCTTTAACTTCATAACATAACCAATTGTCAGATCAAAATGTCTGATAACCGGCAAGGTATTCAAAGAGAGATCACATTAAAAGAAGTTTTGTATTAGATGAAAACATACAATACAGTCTTAAAGGCTTGTAACTAATGGCACACAAAAACCGTTACAAACAAAAACATGTGACAGCAAGAACATACACTCATGGGCAGACAAAACTCGACAGCGATTTTAAGGTTGTCTAAGCAAGAAGATGAAGAAGAAGAAGAAAGACGTGTGTGGCTATGGTTAGGCAAAGATTCTATGTACAACTCTGACTAGTCCTTAGCTATGGCTCTACGGCAATAAGGACAATCTCCACAAGCTCTAATCCAAGGGTTTAAGCAAGAAGCATGGAAACTATGAGTACAAGGCAATGATATAAGCGTGTCACCTTTAGTGAAACTCTCTAAACATATGCTACAATCTTTCATCTCGGTTTTAACTTCGGCAGTGCTAAAAGTTTGCTGGTGTAAACAGTTAATGGCATCTTGTGTTAGACCTTGTGGTTTCTTAGTGCATTCATAAGTCACCTGAAGCCCTTCTGGTTGAAAATTCGGATCTCCGGACTCTGTTTGATCATCTCCCAATGAAAGTCTGTTGCTTCGACTGAATTACAAAATTAAGGTGAAAGTATAGAAATTCAGCACTCAGAAATTTGGAAACAGAAGTTCCAAAGAAAGATCTTTAAGAATATAACAACACACTAAGTAAGAAAAACCGTTCTTTAGCAAACTCCTCAAGGAATCCCAAGAAAAACGGATTTCTCAAGGCAAACAATCTATTTTTCCACTACTCCAAACTTAGACATCCTGCTATATATCCCAGGAAACAAAGTTTACATCTATATCTCCCCAAAATGAAAGTTATATAGGCCCATCATCCTATAGCACTAAACCGATTTAAACCAAAATCAGTGGGATTTAAATATGTTCAAAACATTCATTTCGGAGAAGTTTAGATCTTTAACTTTGTTAGCACCATTAATATATAGTAAGAGGTTTTAGTTTGGAGTGTATATAATGCTTCTTGCAAATCAAAACATGTTTCAAGGACTCTTGATCAGACAAAAGCATCAACTAAAACAGTTACGAATTTTCTGGTAAATGAAGGAACAGACCTGTTACTAGACAAAGAAACACCTCTCAATCTTTCCAAAAGTCTTGCTCTAGCGAGAAGAACAGCTCCAGGAAGTCTCTCGGATCCAGTTACGTTTCCAAAACTGTTACTTTCAGTTTCTGAATCTAAACTGTTACTTTCAGTATCCAAATACTGAACAGTGCTTTGAGCATCACGCACAGGTCTACGTTCCTGAATTTAACAAATTTAAGGATGATAAACTGATCAGATTTGTATAACTACTGATATCACTGATTTGGTAAAAGAAACTAACAATATGGTGACAAAAGCGTCGGAGACGAGGAGGAGCTCTCCGGAGAAGATCACAGCCATCGGAATTTTGACGGTGAGTATGATGATTGATGCTTTGACGGCGATGATTATGATGATGATGGTGGGAGTGAAGTCGATAAAGTGAAGAAGAGTCGGATTCTAAATCCGGGTTTGATCGACCCGGACGAGATCTTCGGGTAGAGAAGAGTTCTGACGCGCTCGTCATGCACCGAGTCACCAAATTCGTTAAATCTTTCGAAAAACACACAGAAACGATATGAAGTAAGGAGGAAAGAGAGATAGAGATTAGAGAAGAAAAGTAAAAAGGAAAGTGCAGGGAAAAAAGTGACGTCATTCCACTCGTTGTTGCCGGAGGAAAAGACATATTTCAAAACGGTGTCGTTTAATAAAACAAAGGGGAGAAGCCCAATTTTGTTTGGGCCTGTCCACGTGAAGTCACTAATTCACGCAATCCAATTTATCGGGGGACAAGTGTTATAATTACAGATTTTATACTAAAATTCAAAATCAATATAATGGAAAACTCTAAATAAGTTAAAATATATATTAAAAAAATATCATTATTGATTCGGGTTCAGTACAAGATTGGATTCAATTTTTTGGATACATAAATTTAGGAAAAATTTTGATATTTTGTCAAGTTCGGTTTATCTAATTCAGTATTTTTTTAGTTTTGTCGAGTTTGATTCATCTAATTTAGTTTGGTATAGATCGAGCTTGGAATGAAGTATTTTTATATATAATTCAAAACTAAAAAAGTAATAGAAAAAATTCTAGAAAACAAAAAAATTTGGTTCTTGATTTAGTTTCGGTTCGGGTTCGGATTCAGTTTTTTGGATACATAAATTTAAAACTTATTTGCGTATTTTGTTGATTCGATTCTTCTAAGTTAGATCAATTTTGGTTTGGAGTTTAAAGTTTCTAAAACAATATTTCAAAAATAATATTTAAAAATATCAACACGGATCTAATTAATAAACTAAATGAACACGGTTTAAAAGACGAATCATAATAATCAAATCCTGCATGCTTAATCCTAGTATAAGTTAAAGTTAAAGTCAAAGTCAATTAGTTGCTGTATACTAGTTGGTTTTTTAAATATTTATTTTTATTTTTATTGCCACTGTTTTCATTAAATTAGATTTAATATACTCATGGCCAACTCAGATTCAGTGCTGTTAATATTTAACACCTTTTTTAATATTTTAATATTTCATGCTAATCATACAATTACAATTACATTATATTATAATTATTATTTTTATCTAGTTGACAAGTGACATGATATAACCAACATGTAATTATAAATATATATTTGCAAACCATAATGAATGGAAATTAATTTCTCGCATCTATAAATACGGAGATCGATTAAGGTCAAGAATAACTAATCTAGTAAATAGACAAAGAAATCACCAATGGCCAATTCGAAAATAAAGCTCCACAGTGGTTTTATCTTTTTCAATTCAGCAGCTATATTTGGTCTTAATGAGAAAGATCTAGACTTCGAGCTTGTGTTCGTAGATTGGATGGCTGGTGAATCAAAAACCAAAACCTTTCTCTCTAATCTCAACGTATATGCTCTCTTAATTGCTAATTATATCTTTGAAAAATCAACAAATTGTTGCTTCACATGTGTTTTGTCTAACTATCGTTTTGTTTACTGCAGCCATTTGGTCAAGTCCCGGTTCTTGAAGATGGAGATCTCAAACTTTTCGGTATTCAATTTGTTTTAATCAAATCTTTTTCTTAAAACTAGCACATACCACAACCGGTTAGGATGATCCAGCTAATGATTTGATAATATAGTTTGATTCTTACCTGCTGTATTATGATAGCTTAAAAAAGAATTTTAGGAATCGACAAAAAAAAAAACTATTAAAAAGAAAACTAAAAATACATTAGAAATTGTATAGCTACGGATTTTTTTTAACAATAACCGTATAAATATGGATTTTTTGATGTGGTTTATAATTGCTATACAGTTGTTTAGAAAATCGTGGCTATTTGTAGTTTTTTTGAATTTTTGTAACTATTTGACAAGTTTTTGTAGCTATTACTTATCTATCTTAAACTTGAATTTAAACGAGTTTTGTAGATGCTTAGAATTCTATGATAAATCATTTCTCTATAATCACAAATATTCATCAAATTCACTGGCAACGATCGTATAGTATAGCTATGATAATATGCACACAAAAATAGTAGTTATACGATTGAAACTAGAAAAAAAAATCCATAGCTATTTGATAATTTTTCGGTTGTTTTTTCAACGTAGCTACAAACTTTTTAGTGAATTTTTTGCAATATGATTTGTATAAAGATGTCTTATTATTTTATGCATATAGAATCAAAGGCGATCACACGATACGTAGCAGAACAATACAAAGACATTGGAACAAAGCTTATTCCAGAAGATCCCAAAAAGAGAGCAATCATGACGATGTGGATGGAAGTAGATAACAATCAGTTTCTTCCTATAGCATCAACACTAATCAAAGAACTAATCCTGAAACCATATCAAGGTTTAGCCACAGATGTTACATTAGTTCAACAAAACAAAGACAAGTTATCGGAGATTCTAAACATCTACGAGACTCGTTTAAGCGAGTCTCCATACTTAGCTGGTGAAAGCTTTACTTTAGCAGATCTTCATCATCTTCCACCGATTGATTACTTGTTGAACACGGAAGAAGAAGGCTTACAAAAATTGATCTATTCACGACCTAATGTAGCTACCTGGGTTCAAAAGATGAAGTCTAGACCAGCTTGGGTTAAAACAGTTGTTATGAAGAATCATATTGTTGACTTGATGAAGCAACGTCGTTTGCCTAAAAGATTGGATTCTTCGTGTCGTAAGTTAACTGTCTTGGCTCAGAAAACTGCCGTGGAGATTGGGAACTAAGCAGTGTGTCATTTTGGTGTATTGTATTGGTCATTTGTACTGTTGGTTCTTATGAAAAAATATTATGTCTTATGTGTTGTTTTCTTGTGTTGAATATAATTCAAAATGTGATTTATGTTTTTAATCTTGTAAACATTTGGAAACTAGTAGCTTTCGTCAAAGAAATTTACTATGGGATCTAGAGAATTGCAATATCGCATCCAAAGTACACCCTACCATTATTGTCAACCGTAAAAAAGATCTTTAGGAAAAATTTGGGTATTCAACGGATGTGATGATTCAAATTACAATAGCCAACAAGAATGTGGGATTGTCAAAGGTCGATAAGCAACTAGAGTTAAATAGAGTCTTCATCGAAGATTTGGGAACTAGTAATCAATCGTTAATAAATTGAAAATAAATTTAATTAGTAATATGTTTAACTGGTTTTGATTGAATTTTGTAATGAATTGTAGATAGGCCACAAGCTGCAGATGCTACCCTCGTGAGAATGATGAATAAATGGTTACAGGAGCGCTTACACCTGAGAATCTTAAAGACATAACGTCAATAGTTAAGAAGAAGAAAGAAGAAAAGGCCATAAGTATATAGTGATATCCTCTCACTTTTGGCTCATGCTTTGAGTTGCTTTCTTTTCATTGATTTTACTGAGTGAAATCAATGTTTCTAGTTCAATTTCTATTTTTCTCATACTTCTATCTTTATCACACTGATTAGATGATTGTTCGTACTATGCATAAAATATAATTTTGAAAAAATAATATGATGAATTTATAGTTATTTATATTTACTCTTAATCTTTATTTGTTGTATTATATATATATATATATATATATATATCATGTATTGTATACTGGAATTTAAAATAATTTTATTTATTTGGTATTCAATTATATATATAAATGTTTTTTAAAAAATTTTAATTTTTTTTTCACCAAAACATCAAACGTTCTTAAATTCTTTTTGAAAGTAACAAAAAGAGTTTATAGTCTCAAGAAACAGATTGAGAGATCTGAAGAACGAATCCACCATCATTGATACTTTTCAAAGGATTTTGAGATGATTTTTCAACACTTTCCATAATAAAATAAATTATAATGGGCTTGTCTGTTCAAAAACTTTCATAAGTTCAAATACTTCCACTAGTCTTGTTACCTTCCCTCAGTATTGTTAGATCTCCCCTAAGTTTCAAAAACAGCACTCTTGCGTTTCTTTTGTCTTGTCATTTGCTCTTTTGCACTTAATAGGTTAGGAAAAACGAAATTCCAGATCAGTAGACGATAATCAGAAAAAAACACTTTCTCAACTTCACTAGAACTTGTTTTACAATCTCTGAGCTTTATCAAAGTGTCCACTTTGATGTAACCACTTTAATGTAACCATTATCACCTACTCTAGCTCCATTGCTAAGCCTCGCAATGATATAATTCTCGTTCTCGTTATATAAATGTTTGTGTGTTTGTTTTATATTTATTAGAATTTGTTTTTTGTTTGACATGTTGATTTGAAGATTTGGTATTTATTTGAATTTGAATGAAATTTTGATTTTTATATAGTTAAATATTAATGAGTTTATAAAGAGTGGAATTATCTAATATATATATATATATATATTAATTTTTGATTTAGAAAAATGTCTTGTACAATTATCAATCATTTTTCTAAGATTATGATATACAATTTGGAAAAAAAATTTATAGTTTTAACCATGATTCATTCTAATTTACCAATAAGTTATATATTCACATTGCAATGAATTTTATCACCTTAAAAATATACTCAAGTCAAAATATTATTAGTATTATTGATGTAGAAAATGACATCATACATAAAATGATAATCTTACCATATCATCACACATAATCATCTCAAAAGTTTCACCAAATTCAAAGGTAAAATCATTCCATAAAGGTAAGATTTTAGTTTTTATCCTTCATTTTTTTTTGTACGACTTAAAAAAAATGTCGTTGAAACACATTATAAAGATACGATTGGTTTAAAGAAAAATAAATTTCTATATTCTTTGTCGATCAGTCAAATAGACCAAACATTCGATTATTAGATTTAGCTTTAGTTAAATATTTTAGGAATATCTTGTTAGTTACGAATCATATATGTAGGAAGAGTAAATATGAAATATCTCATATCTTATATAATATATATAATTGAAACTCAAAAAATATTTGAATAATGTTATAGAGCGAGTAAATATAAAATATCTCATATCCTATATAAATTCTAGTGTCACTTAATCGTGTATTTAATCATATCTTGTATCCTATATATATTTAAATGTCATTTAATGGTTACAATGGAATTCTACATCATTTTATTACAATGAAAGACGATTAAATTATAAAAATTTATCATTTTATTACATAGGATATATATACATATATATATACGTATATAATATTTTTTGCATTTGATTTAGATATTGACTCATGTTTTGTAATATTTCATATACTTTTTACCCACATTAATTTAGATGACAATCTACACATATATTATTTTTTATCAAGTTATATATTTTTCTTAATATTATGAGAGATATAGAAATTTTATTTCTTAATATATATATACATATATCAACTTTCCATATATTTCAAAATGTTATTTTGAAGATTTTTAATGCTAATGGATTAAGAGAAGGCATATATCAAATTATTTAAAAATTTTATCTGTATTTAAAGTTTAAAAACAATAATGCAAAAAAAAAAAAAAAGAAAGTCGCATTAACAAAATAAAAGAGTCATATTTCCCGTTGTAACGGCTACTTCCCCCTTTGTATATTTCTTCCAATACTCAAAAACAAAACAAGTCACCAATCAAATCTTCTTCTTCTCTCGTCTTTTCTCTCTCGCGCTAATCGAATTTTCTCCAAAGACTTCGTTTCTCTGAATCTTCTTCGCTGATTTGATACCAAAAATCTGAGGAAATGATCAAAGCCGCCATGGATCTCGGTTGCTTGGATTTGGGATGTCTTTCTTCACTCTCTGACAAGAAGAAAACAAGAGTCGTCGGAGTTTCTGATTCTCATGAGTTTTCTTCTTCAGCTTCTAAATCTGGGAAGGTGATTTCTATTTCCAGATCGAATTCCATTTTCTGGCTAATGCATTTAGTTCTCCCGTCTGAAATTTTTGAGTGACATTGGATTGAGTTTCTTCCTGTTGAATATATAATTTAGGGTTTGATAACTTAGGCCAGGAAATGAATATAGTGTCACGGATTTAAAATTGTGGTTGTTCGACTTCTAGAAACTTGTCAGACGTTAGGGTTTTGAGTAAACATCTAATCTCACTTAAACTTAGTGCTTAGAGGCTTTTTGCACTTACTTGATCTCTATTTGAAGGTAGTTCTGTGCTTCTGCCGTTAAGTATATGTTTCCCTGTCATTTAATTGTATAATAATTGTTAAGATTTCCATATTGTCGACTAGTTTTCATGAACACTGTTCGTTAATCTCTGGAGAAATGCAGAGAAAATCACCAAGAGAGACTTCAGCTTTAAGAAAATCAATTTCAAAGAGGTCCTCTCAACGTAAAACTTCACCTCTTGGCTGGTCTCCTCGCAGAAAGGGGGATTCGTACTTGAAGAGAAAGATAAAGAAGCTTCAGGTGAAGTTTAATTCTAGTTGTATACAGTATACTCTAATTGATTGGTAATTGACAAATTTTATCAGTTTGCGAATACTGAAGATGTTGTTTGGTGTTTGTGTAGGAGGTTGGTGGAATGAACCAGACTCTTGATGAGACTCTTGGCGACTCAAAACCACATTACTGCAAAATTGTAAGAGAACAAATGGCTGTGAAAGAGGCTGCGGGTAAGGCCATGGAGCTCCGTAAGGCTGCTCTGGTTGAAGCATCTTGGTGTAAAATACTTCGAGCTGCGAGGTAATTATAAGTTTTAGAAGCCGAGAAGATATCCTATGGTACTTCTTTAGTTTTTCTAAAGTGTAGTTTTTTTCTGGTTGATAGGATCCCAAGTTTAGAAGCAGAAACATTGATGGAGAATGCAGAAAAGGCTGCGGTGGAAGCTTTTGAAGCGGCATCTGCAATGGGAGTGATAATGCATGATAAACCAAATAGCTCAAGGAAACAATATCAAATTGAAACATCAGGAACACATGGGAAGGGATCTCCTACTCATACCGTTACAGCATCTTTTGAAACTGCGTTTGATGTAGATAAAGAAGTAGCAGCTGCTGTTAAAACTGCGTTTGGTAGGCTTGCAAATTGCCCCTCTCTCAGTAAAGCTGAGTTTAAGGATCTTCTGAAGAAAATCAGCGAGAATCCTGATTTGCATGATAATCATGAAATCACTGAGATGTCTTCAGAATATGACACAGAGTCGGATTCTGAACTCGGCATTCTAGACAAAGTTGAGGAAGAAGCGGCTGACTGTAAGGAGACTTCATATTTCAGAATGAGACAGCTTAAAGTCAAGAGGCGGCAGTCCTTTGGGAAGCTTAGCACGGAGAAGCTAGTGGATATGATGCTTGATAGGCTTCAGGACTTACAAGAAGATCAGCTTTCAAGTCTTGCTTCTGTGGTTGCAACTTGTGGTTTAAACGAGGCGTTGGCTGAAGTGGGTAACCACCAGAGGCGGCACACCACAAACACCGAACCAACTGCTTCAGACCACGGGAACACTTCTTCAGTGGATACAAGATCAAGGAGAGAATCTAAAATTGGGTCCTTAGTGGAAGGAAAAACAACAAGTGATGGAACGGAGACGGAGCTTCCGAGTTTGGATAAGTATCTAGTTAAGCACATGACCAAATTAGAAAGAGAAGTCCATGAAGCCAAAGTGGCTTCAAAGGACGTTTTTGACAAAAGTAGAAAGGTTCCTCAAGTTGTTGCAAGTGATCCTATTCCAGATTTGGGAAGCATCCTTGTGAAGCATTCTTCAAAGCTTGAGAAGGAAATCGAAGAAGCCAAGAAAAAGGAGAAAATCACATCAGAAGCAGGTTATGGAAATCGGAGGATTCAGAAGAGAAAACAAGCAGAAAAAGCAGAGTCAGATTATGAGAGTTTAGACAAAATTCTGGTGAAACATGTTCCAAGGCTGGAGAAGGAGAAGCTGAGGTTCAAAGCTAAATTAGAAGAAGAGAAGGAGAACTCAAACAACAATGATGAAGGTAGCTTGAACCAAACACTGGAAAACAATAACCAGGGACCTGAAAACATGAAGTCGGCAAAACAATATGAGAGTTTAGACAAAATTCTGGTGAAACATGTTCCAAGGCTTGAGAAGGAGAAGCTGAGGTTCAAAGCTGAATTAGAAGAAGAGAAAGAGAACTCCAACAACAATGATGAAGGTAGCTTGAACCAAACACAAGAAAACAATAACCAGGGACCTGAAAACATGAAGTCGCCAAAATCGAGTCTCTGGGATAGAGAAACACAAGAGACTTGGGGTGGTTTATGCCTTGGGGAGTCTAAGAACAATAACATAAAGAGACCTGAAACAAAGAAAACAGAAGCTACTGAGCCTTTAGGAGAAGAGACAAGACCTGTTCTGACCAGACGACAAATGAGGGACAAAGAAATGCTAGAAGCTTGGGGTGGTTTAGGACTTGGAGACTCAAACCTATACCAAACAGTTAATAAGAACAAAAGAAAGCCTGAAACAGAGAAGGAAACAGCAACACCATTGTTAACCAGAAGACAAGCAAGAGACAGAGAAATGCAAGAAACTTGGGGTGGTTTAGACCTTGGAAACTCAATTCGACCAAGTATGTCAAAACTTGAAAGAGAAAAGGTTAGCTTATTTATCTTGCAAATTGAAAACAAATCTGTTTTCTTTGGTTTTTCCATCAACACATCAATCATTTTTGGTTTTGTTCTTGTATTTGCAGGCTGCGTGGATTAAAGCCGAGAAAGAGGAAATGAGTCGAGGGAACTAATGAGCAATGGAAGATAACAGAGGACAAAAACTAGAACATATGCCTTTCATTTAGATCTACCAAGTTACAATAAATTGTGTAAATTTTCAATTGTTAACTGTGGTATTATTTTGGTCCTTTATCGTTGAAGAAATAAATAAAAATTCAGACAAAACCATTTGAACACTCCTTTTTCTTCTCTGAATTCTTCGAGAAGCACAACAAAGAAAAATGAGTGAGAATCCATTGCAGCCACTTATCCAAAGCTTCGAGAAACTATCAAATTGCGTTCAAACTCATCTCTCCAATTTCATCGGCATTAAAAAAACTTCTCCTTCGTTATCAACAATCCAAAACCCAGTCTCTTTGGATACTTCTCTACCAATCGTAAGTAACAGTTCCAATCTTCAGAAACTTCCTCACAAGGTACAAATCTCTTCTTCGAATCTATTCTGGTTTCAATTAGTTTTCCGGGTTTGTTTTGCAGCTTCTCATAACCTTCTTCTACCTATAATCACCAACGTATTCGATGAAATTCCTCAATGAACCCTTTCTACCTTTTCTGGCGTAGAATTCGTTTCAATTGGTATTGTTACCAAACATATGATTGAAATTAGATAACTTAAAGAAAAAATCGGTGCTTTTTTGCCCTGGAGTTTGTGTAACTAGCCAGAAAAACAAGCTCTTTGTGTCGGAATTTAAACGAGAAGTTTTATCTTTTAAGTGGTATTCGGCTTTTTGAAGTCAGTAATAGATTTTGTTGGTATGAGCATGTTTAACATTTACATCACACCTACTTCATATCCTTTCAGGAAAAGTCTACAGGTCCTGTGACTAAAGAGGATCTCGGGAGAGCAACGTGGACATTTCTGCACACTCTTGCTGCGCAGGTTTGAGTGTTCTGTTTATTATTCTTCACAGAATTAGAGAATTCTTATGGGTATTGGCTGTTTGGGCTTCGGGGAGAGTTGAGAGTGCTCTTTGATTCACTTTTGGTTGTTCTCTTTTCATTGAATTTACAGATTGAAATCAATGTTTTTGGTTCGATTTCTGCTTTTCTCATACTTCTATCTTATCACATTAATGGGACCTCTTGCAGTTGCTAAGTAGATGTATCTTAGTTTAATTGGTTAAGATCCAGTATGTATTCTAAACCAAATGTTTCTTTCTTTCTCATTAGTATCCAGAAAAACCAACGAGGCAGCAAAAGAAGGATGTTAAAGAATTGGTATAACTCCTCTTGCCCTACTGTATGATCATATATAATTTTAGATGTTAGTTTATTAGATGAGGTTGAAATTGGTTTTAATGAACTCGCAAGCAAGAACTTTCAGCTTGAAACTATTATAAACTTATCAAGGCTTTACTCTTCAGATCAATCATTCACAAGAACCTGTTATCCCAAAGTGTCCTTTTCTTCCTGTGAAAGCTAATAATACTGAACATGTTTGTCTGTAGATGGCTATACTTTCTCGAATGTACCCATGTAGAGAATGTGCAGATCATTTCAAAGATATTCTAAGGTAATATTATTATCTTATAGGTCATTGCAACTTACTGTAGTTGATTTTGATCACTCACTCTCTTTCGGTTCTGTTCATAATAGAGCGAATCCCGCACAAGCTGGATCACAGGAGGAATTCTCGCAGTGGCTTTGCCATGTACACAACACAGTAAATAGAAGGTAAACTGTAAAGAAGAGTAATGTTAGCGTAGCGGGGTTATAAGAGACATTCGTTAGAAGTAATGAGGCATAGTAAAAGAAAATAAAGAAATCGAATTTTTATGAGGATCTAAACTGGAAGAAGTGAGAACTTGTGATCCATTTTGTGGTTCTCAAATTGTTTTGCAGTTTGGGGAAATTGGTGTTCCCTTGTGAGAGAGTGGATGCAAGATGGGGCAAGTTAGAATGTGAGCAGAGAAGTTGTGATCTCCATGGAACTTCTATGGACTTTTAGACAAAATAGTTCCAGATGAAATTCTATGCGCTACTCATATTTGTATGCATAATTATCTAAATCTAATATATGAAATTCTTTCCAAATGAAATTGATCTATTAACTATCATGTTTTATGAAATTTGAAGTAAAGAAAAGCTATAGTCATCAATATAGAATTATAATGAACAATACATAGTCTACTTTTTAAAATCAAAACCACACATAACTTCTGGAAAAAAGTTTTCTGGTGGTGTCAAATAGTCGGCTGTATTTTGGTTTCGACTTCGTTATTACTGGGAGATTTGTGCGATTCATTCTCGCCAATGTAGTTTTCTAATTTTTATTTTTGCCGGTACATTCATTCGTTATAAGAAGATTTGTCATCGTTTTGGATTTCATGATATTTGGCAATGACTTCAGTCTTCGGTCTAAAGGTAGCAATTTCTTGGCTTTCTGTTTTTAGACTCCTCAGTCCTAGTTAAGTCTTTTCGAGACTTATATCAAATAATTTCTTTCATTTGAATTTTGTTTTTGGAGATATGTTTGTTTTGCACAGGTTCTGTATTTCATTTCCAAGTTATTAATAATCTATAAACTTTCAGTGAGGATAAAAAATAATTGAAAGAGTTGTAATACAAAAAGATTTAGGCGTGCTCAATTTTTTGGTCTTAGGTAATATGTTTTGGGCCTTACATAGCTTTTCGTGCTATATAGGAAACGTTACCTCTAAGAAACATGGGAACAACCAAAATCAAGTACTTATTTCACATCTTAGTTTGATTCAATAGCACGCATAATTAGATTATTATACTAAATTATTACTTAATAATTCATATATTAGTATTATAATATTTTATACTATCTCCCCATGTGTATCATGTTTTGTGCACAACCATATTTTATATAATCGATAAAATTTTGTTTCTTGAGCTGCAAATATAACCTCAAAAACTATTCTTTTAATTATATACAGAAAATATTATATTTGGCGATTACCTAAAATATTCTTGTCAAACTTGCATTTTGTATTATTAAATTTATATTTTTCAAGTAGTGAAATATATTAAATCCATGCGGATCTAACTTAGTGGTAATATTAGAATCTCAGAAAGTAATAATGTGATATTTTAGTTTTGAATGTCTCTAGAAACAAAATCATATTTAAAAGTGACATCATGGGTATTAACATGACTTTTACTGACTTGGAAATTAGTTGGATCTCATAATCCATTAATCTTAAACTTGTTGAGCCAACTTGGAAAAAATATTTCTAATAAGTCCAGAATTTTTGGTACTCATGTGTTCATAGTATTTTTATTCATATTATCTGAATTATAAAAAAATAGTGAATATATTACATAAACATATACACATTATCTATATAATTAAAGTGGAAAATCCTTTGATAAAGCTTTTGAAGAAGAATGTGTTGGGATTAAGTGGAAAGGACGTTCGAAGTCTGGAAAGTAGAAAGGTGACAATATTAAATTAATATAATGTTACTTTATACTTATTTGTCAATAGGGTTTAAATTAATATTTTAATTACTTTCAAAGTTGGCTAACTAATATTGGTCTCTTAAGTGAATAGAATAATATGATTAGTCAATAATCTAAGGAGTATGCTTCAAGTCACATGATCTTAAGAAACTTGGCTCATAAACAAAAATCTAATCAAATAGTATATGAGGTTTTGTCTTTTTCAATAAACCTTAATATATATAGTAATGGGCATGGGTCTTACATGCGTGTAGTTATTTATTTGACCTAACGTTAGTATTTTTAATTTCTAATTTCAACTAATACCCAACAATTTTATGATCTATTTATCAAAAAAAAAAAACAAAAACAAAAACATCTTTATGATCTATGCAATGCATCTAACAAACCATCTAGTTTGCATTTGATTATGTTGTGCAAAAAAATTCCAAATCATCATTTCTACAATTTTACCTTAAGTACAAGTTAATCGTGTTAAATCATTAATTATACACAATTTATATATATATATATATATATTCAAATATTGTTTACGGTCACATATATCATTTCGAAAACTTAAATTTAGCATATTATTTATCGCAATTTTTGGAATTTGATGGTGGTGTAGTAGGTTTTATTGCATATTATTCGTGATTCGCATACGATTTTGAAAATAAAAAGTAATTAAAGTTGCAAATAACGTCTATTTGAAAGATTTTTTTGCAGAAAATTCTTATGTATAAGTTAAATGATTTAACATAGTCTTAAAATTCTATTACGACAAGGAGCTTGTGGTCAAGTGGTAGGGAACGGGTCTGTGACTTCAAAGAGTTGGCAGGTTCGATTCCTTTATTATGTTAAATATTATAATAAAGAGTTGGCAGGGTCTGTGACTTCAAAGAGTTGGCAGGTTCGATTACTTCAAAAAGTTGGCAAGTTCCAAAATGTTAAATATTATATTATCTATCAAAAGGAATAACAAAAAAAAAACACTTATTAAAACTAGATATATCATGACTGATTAGTCTAATGGTAGAAAAGATTTATGATTTGGATCTTTTGATTAAGTTTTTATAAAATGCAAACAATTTTTGGCATTTGATCACTAGATTGATTATTAGTCTAATAAACTTACATATACTTTTGGTTTGAGAAATTGCTTCATCCACATTTTGATATGAAAAAAAAGGTTGAGAGAACTTATAGTTCAATGATTTGTATCATTACTATCTCGTAGTGTTTAGGTGAGTTATAGAAAAATAAATAAAAAACTAAATGCGAAAAAATTGTGAAATCATCACTTCACGCTATTGCTTTTTTAGTGTAATGAAGTTGTCAAAGTAGTTAAAGGGTGTGTTTGTGTCTTTGTGATAGAGAGATGGTCTTAAAGGCCCTTTCTCTTTTTCGAATATAATAACAATCAAAGAAATATTAGATCATCCCCACACTTTATTCAACATTTTGGTTTAGTGGTTTAACAACAATATTTATGTTATTCAATTATAAGATTCATAAGACAATCAAGTTAATTGTGTTTTGATTAGATACAAGATGAATGAACATAATCCCGGAGTTTTGGGGTTGTGCCGTATTCTGCTTTCGAGTCCATTAAGGTACTTTTTATAAACAATTTAGGTATTTATTTTTAGTTTTTTTTTTTTGGGCAAATATGGATAATATATGATCCATAATTTTTTTTGTCAACCTTACTCTTATAATTGGATCGACAAGTTCCGATCTATAGACAGAATCTATATCCTAAAACTCCTCTTTTTTCATTTCCTTTACACCCAAAAAGAATCGAACTCTAATGCATGAAAAATACTAAAGTGGTCAATATTACTAGGCCACACGTCTTCGACTATTATCCATAATTTAAACTCTAAATTATAAAATTTACTATACGAGACTATATCATTTTTTTTTAATCGAAAGTTTATTAAAAGAATGCGAAGTTAAATTTTACCCACTTGAAACTTTTACGTATTCGAAGAGAAAGAAATCTTGTTGTTCTAGTATTACGTACATTTTATAAAAATGATATCATAATGTAAACTTGAAGCCTTCCATTTACAATTATATTAGTACAAACCAAAAGAAATATAATATATATATATATCACGAGTACTTTATGATACATGCACGTTCAATCATAATCGAAATCTTTATAGAACATTCACACAATATAAATTTCATAAGAATATATATATATATATATATATATAAAAGAACTAATACCAATTTCTTAGAATTTATATACATATATTTAAATTTTTAAAATACCAAAATAGTTTTGATTACTATATTATGTGATATAGATTTAATCATATATCATAAACAAACGACTTTTACTGGAGTGTTTTTAGTCAAATAGTTAAGTTATATTTTTTCACTGGAATTTGATTTCACAAAATTTTATAATCTTATGTGATATTGGTTGAAATTTTAAGAGAAGATTTGAGCTATAGATAAGCATTGTCGATCAAATTGTTAAAAAATTTGTTTTAATCAAATACTTATTTTTGTTGATAACGTATATAGATACTATTTTATTATATAACTGTTACTTATAAATATGATTTTGGAGAAAGGAACCTTTAGTGATAAATTATAGAGAATGACAAAGTTATTATTATGTTGAGAGTTGTTTAAGGAAGCTTTGACTCTAAGCAAAAATGACTAAATATGGACTAACTAATACTCACTCCAAAGCAAGAAAATATTAATGGAAGTTAAAAGTGACATTACATCTTTTGATTTCTTATAAATATTTCCTTATTACTAATTACAATATACATTACTTTGCTTGTAGTTGATATATATATATATATAAATATATATATCTCACATACTACATACATTAGCTAGTTTATTCCTTTAAGAAAAGATAAGAATAAAAACATATATTGACCTTATCTTGTTCTATTAAGTTGACTCTATATTGACCGTAAACGACCAAACCAATCAAGAGAACATATTATTCAATATTATTTTATATAGAATTTGGTATACATTAATCCAAATCATATGTACACCTTAACATCTCTTTATATACGTATAAGTTTACAAACTATTTCTTATTGTGATAAACAAAATTAACTTGGAAACGTAAGAATTAGATAATGCCGACTACGTCTTTATTCGTTAGCTTTCATGGTTCATATTTTATAAATTATTATTCATATACTTGTGGTTTTTATGCATAAAAATTCATGTTGCAGTTTTATTATTCATTCCCAAAAATTTGAATAAATTATACGAAATCATATTTATATATAAATATAAGTCACTTTATTTTGTAAAATTTATGATGAATAATATATCAAATCAAATTTTTTGCAATAAAAATTATAATAGAATTTGAAAAACTAATATATATGACAATAAACCTCTTCGGAAATATGACTATATTGCATATTATTTATTATTTTGAAATATCACTATAAACATAAAAATACAAAAATCCCATCATTAACTTATATCTAATCGAATCCCATCATTTATTTATATCTATTTCCCTATACTTTTTTTGTTTGCTTATATAGTTTTTCTTACTTTAAAGATTTTGTTTGCTTATATATATAGAGTTGGTATTTATTTGTGGGATAAGATAATTATTTAGCGGTGGTAATTGGTAACTTTGAAAGCTCTCAAGTAAAAGAGAACCAAAAGTTATCCTCAATGACAATTCTAAGAAAAGTATCAATTTGAGCTCACATGCAAATATTCATTTAACTTTCCAAAAAGCATAAAGATAAACCGAATTTTCTATGATTCCATCAAATAATCTTGTTTTGGTTAGTTATGTAAATTCATTTTTAGAAAATTAGAATTGATTTTGTGTCATATAAATCAATAAAGATAAATTTGTGGTTAGCTGGAAAAAGGAAAAATGTCTACAGAAATTAAAAGCATTGTATTATGGTAGTTAACTAATCGCTTCACGTAACTTAATTACTAGATGGCAAATTTTGACAAGATTGGAACTTGACGATTTATAATTTAGTATAAATGATTTCATAAATAATACGCATAAACCATATTATTTTTGAAATTTGAAACGTAGATATGCATTAAATATGACAAAAAGAAAACGAAAGAAGATATGCATTAAAAATCAAAAATATCCAACTGGATATAAGTCTCAAATTCAATAAAATTGAGAAGAAAATCCTCATTTACATAAATAAAAATTAGCAAAATCACCAGGTCCCAAGATTAATTTTCAGTTTTTTTGGACATTGGATTCTCCGGTTATATTTTATAAATTTTTGGCAAATAAGTATATATATATATAAATAATATTTTAGCAAATTTTATTGATCTTATATATATATATATATCATGCGGTTACTTTTGTATTTTTCTACCTAAGTTCATACATTTTTATTATATACAAGGAAAATTCATTTTTTTTGTTAGAAAAAAATGAAAAAATAATGGTCATTAGTTTATTGTTTCTAATTTTGTTTAATGCTTAACACATACACATGAAAGTAATTAGAAAGATCTAAGCTTACTATAGAAACTGAAAAGTAGAAAGGTTATCCGAACTCAGAAAATTAAATTAAAAATTATGATCTTCCAAAAAAAATAAAGAAAAGATTAAGAATAAACATCCAAAACAATTAAATAATTAATTAAATTAAAACAATATAGTTTAGGGCGAAACGAAGTGTCTAAGGTTGATGTAAACCTCTGAAAAAGCAAAAAATAAATAATAATAAAAAATATATACTAAGAAACTTAAAGAGCTCACATTAACACAAAAAAGTTTCCAGGAAACCCCAAATCCACAAACCCCACTTGCAATTTCTCTCCCATCTCCAATCGCTCTCTCTTTCGTTTTCTTACGCTCTGTGAAGCAAAAATCAAATTCCAAATATCCTTTGTTTCGATTTGCAGTGAAAATCTCTCGAGTTGGGGTTGAGTTTGGGGAAGAACAGACAAATCTCTTAAATGCAATGTGAAGATCACGAAGAAGACGAAGAAATACTAACTGTTTAACAATGGTGGCTGCAGCGATTTCCACCACTGAACAAAGAAACCCACCTCGAGATCGACCTCAATCTGTTACCAACAATGGCGGACAAAGAAGACCTAGAGGCAAACAAGTTCCTTCTCGCTACTTATCTCCTTCTCCTTCACATTCTGTCTCTTCCAACACCACAACAACAACCACTACCACTACTACTACTACAACAACCACATCTTCTTCTTCCTCTTCTTCTTCACCAGCAATACTCAGGACAAGTAAACGATACCCATCTCCTTTACTCTCTCGCTCGACAACGAATTCCGCTTCTAATTCGGTTAAAACGCCTTCTGTGTTACCTAAACGGTCTCAATCGGTGGACCGTCGTCGACCCTCGCCGGTTCCGGTCACTGTAGGCAGTGAAATGTCGGCGGCTACGAAGATGCTTATAACTTCCACTAGGAGTTTATCTGTTTCGTTTCAAGGTGAAGCGTTTTCTCTTCCGATTAGTAAGAAGAAGGAGGCATCTACGCCGGTTACTCACCGGAAATCTACTCCGGAGCGGCGGAGATCGACGCCCGTTCGAGATCAGAGAGAGAACTCAAAGCCAGTAGAGCAACAACGATGGCCTGGAGCTTCTCGGAGAGGGAATTCTGAATCTGTTGTTCCGAATTCGCTTTCTAGAAGCTTAGATTGTGGAAGTGATAGAGGAAAGCTTGGATCTGGTCTTGTGGGTAGGTCAATGCTGCACAATTCTATGATTGATGAGAGTCCTAGGGTTTCTGTTAATGGAAGATTGAGTTTAGATTTGGGAGGTAGGGATGAATATTTGGAAATTGGAGATGATAGCCAGAGAAGACCAAACAATGGTTTGACGTCTAGTGTTTCATGTGACTTTACTGCTTCTGATACTGATAGTGTTTCTTCTGGTAGCACTAATGGTGTTCAGGAATGTGGCTCTGGTGTTAATGGTGACATCTCTAAATCAAAGAGCTTGCCTCGTAATATTATGGCTTCTGCTAGGTTCTGGCAAGAGACTAATAGCCGGTTAAGACGGTTGCAGGATCCAGGTTCACCTTTATCTTCTAGTCCAGGTTTGAAAACCAGTAGTATATCATCAAAGTTTGGTCTCTCGAAACGGTTTTCTAGCGATGCTGTTCCTTTATCATCTCCTCGTGGTATGGCTTCCCCTGTAAGAGGTTCTGCTATTCGCTCTGCTTCACCAAGTAAGCTTTGGGCTACAACTACATCATCTCCAGCTAGGGCACTTTCGAGTCCTTCTCGAGCGAGAAATGGGGTTGCTGATCAAATGAACGCCTATAACCGCAACACTCCTTCGATACTTAGTTTCTCTGCTGATATTAGGAGAGGGAAAATTGGGGAAGATCGTGTTATGGATGCACATTTGTTGAGGCTTTTATATAACCGGTACTTGCAGTGGCGGTTTGTCAATGCGAGGGCAGACTCTACTGTTATGGTGCAAAGATTAAACGCAGAGGTATGGCTTAATCATGGGTTTTACATTTCCTTATGTGGTCAATAACTTCACAGTTATGATTATGTGTCCCTTCTGGGCTATCAAAATACTTTAAGCCTCTGCTGCAGAATTAGAAAGGGTATGATTTGTACATCTGTATTTAGGATTTAGATGAGATTAGTGAGCACTTATGGAAAGTCATGGTTTAGGCTCGTTCTAGGTGTCATTATCCCAGATAATTCATGACAATTTGGAGAGGAAGCCTGAGTTTGTTAATCTTATTGAGCTAAAACAGTCAATTAGGATTAGTTCAAATCTTTCAAGAACAAAATATAAGATTATACTAAAGCCTTTGTTTCTACCAGTTTCTGGTGTAACATAAGTTTGCTCTGTTTATGTTTTTGCCAGAAAAACTTGTGGAATGCATGGGTATCAATCTCGGAACTGCGCCACAGTGTCACTTTAAAACGAATCAAGTTGCTTTTGCTAAGGCAGAAATTGAAACTGGCGTCTATTCTGAGGGGACAGGTAAGAATGTGAACTCTTTTACGTTTTAACAACTTCTTACTTATAGTACCAATGTCGCAGTTAGTTAGTTGTTTCTTTCTACTTTTGAGAAAAGACAAATATTCTGTAGAATTTGGCGTAGTGGTTCCTTCTTGCTGGAAATAGAAAAGAAAGTTTTGGATGAAACTCAATTATTGTTGAATGGTAATTGTCGTAACAGGTTTAGTAAATGATTCTGGAATCTAATAAATTATCTATGTATGGTAGGTAGATGTTTTATATCTACCTCTTGAAGTTGGTATACTTGCTTAGAATCATCCCACAAGACAACATTTTGAATCTTTGACAAGGAATCTGGATAAGAAACATGAGATTTTGTTTATTTTGAAATGAAAACCATACTAATAGTACATATAAGACCAGTGAATATTATATTTTGTTTTTGTAATACTAAAGTTGCTCGCTATATTTATTAAATTTGTAGATGGGTTTTCTAGAAGAATGGTCGGTTATGGATACAGATCATTCAAGTTCTTTGTCAGGAGCAACTGAATCCTTAAAAGCTAGCACACTTCGTCTACCAATAGTTGGAAAAACAGTGGTGAGTATCTCTGCGATTTGAACCCTGATATGATTGTTTTGGCTATGTCTAAATACCTTGGGTCTCTCATATGTTTAGGTTGATATCCAAGACCTCAAGCATGCTGTTAGCTCAGCGGTTGATGTAATGCAAGCTATGTCATCTTCCATATTTTCACTGACGTTGAAGGTAAAAATGCACTTTCTCTCTCAAGTTTTTATGTTAAAACATATGTAGATATGGTTTACTTTTGGGTTTGAAAATGTAATCTGTCTTGAGTTATTTTATACAAAACCCATGTGTTTGGTTACTTAAGCTCAATTACGTTGATTAGGTGGATGATATGAATTCAGTACTGGTCGAAATCGTGAATACAACTGCCAAGGAAAAGGCTTTGCTTGAAAGATGTCAAGGTTTCTTATCAAGAGTAGCAGCTATGCAGGTAAAGGGTTTCTATCTCCATTCCTCTTTACCATTATCTTCTTGTTTTTCAGATTGAGATCACTCTGCAATGCCTTTTACTCTTTTCTGATATCGCTTTTGGTTAAACGCAACAAACTCAGGTTACGGATTGTAGCATGAAAACGCACATAATACAACTAAGTCGGATACCAATCACAACCAGCTTGACTTCACAACTGTAGAGAAACTGATCTTCCTCAAGAGAACAAATTTGCTCTTAATGACTACACACTACTCACCAAGAACAGATTTGCTAACACGGGCCTTTTCCTTCCCCGAATCCTGACCTTATCGTTTTCAAACCAAGATCAAGGTGAGATTCGTGGATTATCATTTCTATTTCTCTTTCTCTAGTAGTTCTACGTTTGTCTTTAAGTAAGATTGCAGGTAATTCCACTAAAAGTAAGTAAGATTAGCTTTTGTATACAGAAGTTTTTTCTAATGGTTCTTTGGTTTGTGTACATATAAAGATGTAGTAATGTATGACCTGATGAATCACTAATTTTGTCTCTTTCTAGTTCTAAGGTTGTGTCGTTTTATCATCTAAAGATGTCTTATTGTTTCTGTCAACACTAAAAACAAGTACAAGTTAAACCAGGACACTCTCACTTCAAATTTTGGTCGTTCCTTTTGCTTTTTGGGAACTTCCAAAGTCTTTGTAACACTTCTAATTAAGTAATCAACCTGACACATCAGAGAATAAAGTAATATCGATCTGTGTATCGCTTCATAGCATTGTGTTAAACCTTAAACACATAGTTAAAAAGTTGGAAGCCTCAATTTTACTGGATTGATTTCAAGTAGGTTCGAGTTCATCTGGCTTGGAAAGAACCATGTGAATATTTTCTGAGATGCATTTACACAAATGTGATTTAGATTTAGGGAAGATTGAAACTAAGATAAGGTATTATTGCTGTCCTAAGTCTTTTCGCTCAATTACTAAATAACAACTGTGTTGGCAAATTAGACGAGTTTGTTGTAGTATGAGTATACACAATAATAATATCAAAACCGTGATCAATGGATGTATTTTTTAGTCATCAACAATGGATGTTAGAATATGAGCACACATAATGCCTAAAACAAAATCAGAAAAAAAAAACCCCAAAAAAAAAGAAAGCAAAAATCTTAATCTCAAGTGAAAACAAAACCAATCTACTTAGCTAAGTTTATATCACTTTCAACTTCCTCTAAGTCTCCACCGCCTGATTCATCAACCTCCGGCAATGGTGGATGATTAAGATCTAGTGATCTCCTTAAGCTAAGTACTTGATTCGTCACTTGTGTCACTTCACTCCCATAACTTCCTGGACTCCACTCATCTCCTTCAGAAAGACCTTTATCGGAACTGCGTTTGTCATGATCGCCAATACCACCTTCTGTGATCAAAGTCGCGTCCGCACTGCGTTTGTGCCCGCTAATAACACCTTCTGTGATAAAAGTCGCGTCCTCACTGCGTTTGTGACCACTTTCAACACCTTCTGTGATCAGAGTCGCGTCCTGACTGCGTTTGTGACCGCTTTCAACACCTTCTGTGATCAAAGTCGCGTCCTGACTGCGTTTGTAACCGCTTTCAACACCTTCTGTGATCAAAGTCGCGTCCTGACTGCGTTTGTAACCGCTTAGAACGCCTTCACTCTCCTTTAGCTTCTCCTCTTGATCCAACACATACTTTACACCACTCTCATCACTAGGACTCATTACAGTCGCTTCTTGACTGCGTTTGTAACCGCCGATAACACTTTCACTTTCCTTAATCCTCTGGTCTTGAACCAACACATGTTTTACAGTACAATTCGCGTTTCTAAGACTCAATTCGTCTTCAGTGATAACAATCGCGTCCTGCAGACTCCGTTTGTTACCACCAAAAGTTCCATTGAAGTGAAGTCGCATATGTCCACCAAGAGCTTGTCCTGTTCCAAACACTTTATGACATTGAGAACACTTATGGATTTTCCCAGACGGTAACATTGTCTTTCGTTGCCGTTTTCCACTTACGTCTGCGTTTGCGTTTTCAACAATTGGTTGTTGTTGTTTGTGACCAGCTTTGTGTCCACCTAAAGCTTGATAAGAAGAAAACTCTCTTCCACAAACGTCACACTTAAACAATTCCAACTTCAAAGATTTCCTCGAGATATGCGTTTGCGGTTGAATTCGCGTTTGCGTTTGTGAATTAAGAAGGGAAAGCTGAACGAGAGTCGCCGCAGCTACGACATCGTCGTCCCTTTGTCGTTTTAATCGTGGACTCAAGAAAAGCTCTGTGTCATAATCTTCTTCTTCGTTTCTTCTTCTTTTTACCTTCTCAGAAGAGAAAGAAAAATCTCTAGGGCTTGTGGAAACAACATTGTCTGCGTCATCATCTTCTTTTCTTCTTCGTTGCGATTCTAAGAATCGTTCTACATCCTCACAAAGACACTGTTGATCTAGGGCTTGAGGATTCATACTTTTTCAAACTGTTTCTGTTTTTGAGTTTCACTTGAAGAGAGTGAACAAGATCAAGAAAGTTAGATTAATTGCTATTTGGTGACTGTGTTCATTGACTCACAGAGACTTATGTGTATATGTACGTAATTAGGGTTTTTAAGTCGGTAATAGGATAATTGTGTTTTCACTTCCTAATAATAATGGAAATTTGAATAGAATATGGAAAAAACAAAATCCGGGATATTCTCTGTACAATATCTATTTTTTGAGTGTCAAATCCAGTAAATAAAATTTAAATTTCCATATCATGAGTGTGACAGAACTGAGAAACCAACACTTTCACTTGTATATAAATCCTACAAAAGAAAAAATAAAGGAAATTGTTTCTTAACAGAACTCGGCTTATGTGTGAGTTACATGCCTTGGGGAACACGTCTTATATCAAACGCGTTTACATCTCATTGGTTTAATTTTTTGATTTTGATAAATGATAATCCATTATTCTTCTTTTCAAATCTAAGATTATATCTAGATAATAACTTTGTTACATCATATATTTTTATAATGAGAGATGCAGGGTAAATTCAAGATATTTATCTTTTATTTGTATTTTATACATTTTAATTTGTATTTTTATATATTTTTAATATAATTTTTGTTTTTATAATTAAGATTAGGGTCCTCAAATTTATATATATATATTTTAATACAATTTCTTTTATATAAATATTTTGAGATGCATTTACACAAATGTAACGAGCTAGGAAAGTAACGTATTATTATTGCTCTCGTGAATCTTTTCGCAATACTATTGAGTATACATTATGATTCTGCGGATGTCACAACAAGCAATATCGGTTGGTAAATAACGATGATAATAATATCAAAACCGTGATCAATATATGTTTTTTTCGTCATCATCAATGGATGTTATAATATAAGCACACATACAATGCCTAAAAAAAAACCCCAAAAAGAAAGAAACTAAAAACTTCAATCTCCTAAAATGAAAACAAAAAAAAGTTACTTGGCTAAGTTTATATCACTTTGAACTTCCTCTGCGTCTCCACCGCCTAATTCATCAACCTCCGGCAATGGCGTTTGATTAAGATCTAATGATCTCCTTAAGCTAAGTACTTGATTCGTCACTTGTGTTACTTCACTCCCATTACTACCTGGACTCCACTCATCTCCTTCAGAAACAACTTTGTCCAAACTGCGTTTGTGATCGCCAATAACACCTTCGGTCATAAAAGTCGCGTCCTCACTGCGTTGTGACCGCTAATACCACATTTGGTGATAAAATTCGCGTCCTGACTGCGTTTGTGATCGCCAATAACACCTTCTGTGATAGAAATCGCGTCCTCACTGCGTTTGTAACCGCTTTTAACGCCTTCACTTTCCTTTAGCTTTTGCTTTTGATCCAACACATACTTAACAACATTCTCATCACTAAGACTCAACTTATCTCCGGTCGCGTCCTGACTGTGTTTGTGACCGCTTAGAACGCCTTCACTTTTCTTTAGCTTCTGCTCTTGAGCAAACACATGTCTTACAGTATCATTCGCGTCACTAAGACTCAATTTGTCTTCACTGATAACAATCGCGTCCTGATTGCGTTTGTTTTCACCAGGAGTTCTATTGAAGTGAAGTCGCATATGTCCACCAAGTGCTTGTCCTGTTCCAAACACTTTATGACATATAGAACACTCATGAATTTTCCCAGACGGTAACAGTGTTTTTCGTTGCGGTTTTCCACTTACGTCTGCGTTTGCGTTTTCAAGAATTTGTTGTTGTTGTTGTTGTCCGTGACTAGCTTTGTGTCCACCTAAAGCTTGATAAGAAGAAAACTCTCTTCCACAAACCTTACACTTAAACAATTCCAACTTCAAAGATTTCCTCGATAATGTATGCATTTGCGGTAGTATTCGCGTTTGCGTTTGTGAATTATCAAGTGCAATCTGAACGAGAGTCGCCGCAGCTACGACCACTGCGTCATCGTTCAAGAAACGCACCTCTGTGTCATCGTTCATAAAACGCTGTCGTTTTAATCGTGGACTCAAACAAAACTCTTCTTCTTCGTTTCTTCTTCGTTCTTCTACCTTCTCGTAATAATCTTTACCTTCTACATGATCATCATCATGATGTTGATTTAGGGCTTTAACATCGCCCACACGCAGTCCTTTCAATCCTGGACTATTCAAACGATGCTCATCGGAAACAACATTGTCTGCGTAATGATCTTCTTTTCTTCTTCTTCTTTCCGATTCTATGAATCGTTTTACATCCTCATAAAGAGACTGTTGATCTAGGGCTTGAGGATTCATACTTCTTCTCCAAACTGTTTCTGTTTTTGAGTTTCACTTGAAGAGAGAGTGAACAAGATCAAGAATGTTAGATTAGTTGTTATTTGGTGACTGTGATTATTGACTCACAGAGACTTATGTGTATATATTGATGATTAGGGTTTTTTTTAAGTCGGTAATAGGATAATTGTGTTTTCACTTCATAATAATAATGGAAATTTAAATAAAATAAGGAAAAAACAGAATCCGGGAAATTCTCTGTACACTCTCTATTAATTAAGTGTCAAATCCAGTATTTAAATTTCCATATCATGAGTGTCTTGAGAGCATTGAGAAACCAACACTTTCACTTGTATTTCCTAAAAACAAAGGAATTTTTTTGAATGGAACTTGACTTACTTAGATCATGATTGATAAGACTTTTTGTTGAGCATAATACTCTTATAGGAACCAATTATATTTGTTTATTTTAAATTCCTGAAATATGATTGGTTCCCACAAAAGCATTATGCTCAATAAAAAGTCTTACCAATCAAAGCTTTATGTGTGAGTTACATTGACTTGTGGGACACGTCTTATATCAAACACGTTTACGTCTCATTGGTATAATTTTTAGTTTTTGATATATATTGGGTGTAAATGATAATAGTGGAATTGTGCGAAATGTGGAATTGTGCAAATTTTTTTTTCTTTTTATGCAGAATTTAACAGAATTTTTTTAATTTTTTATGTGGAATCTTGTGGAATTACTTAAAATCAAATGGTAACAGCTGAATTTTGCTGAATGTAGAATTTGGTAAAAAAAATTTAATAACTAGATCAACAAAATTTAATTCATTGCAAAAATTTGTGCTATAGTTCTATTTAATCTACTTCCGGTAGTGGGTTGAATTTTTGATGTTAGATTCATATACCAAACAAAAAAATTGGAGCTCTATCTAGTTTTTTCGGAAAAATAAAATGTTTGACTGTAATCCTTGGTACATATGTCAAATTTTTCTTGAAATTATTGGATTTGTAATTACACTGTATAGTTTTGATAGTTAAGCCCACTATATAAGTTATGAACATATTTTTTTAAATTCTGAGCTATCCAAACCTTATCGAAATTAAAAGATTCTAAGGTAAACGAGAACCGACTAAACTAAAACGGTCTAGATATTTATATACAAAAATTTGAATCCAAAACTAAACCGAATCGAAATCTAATGAAAATCTACCGAAAATACAATTACATATCTAATTAGGGGGAATTTCAAAAATACCTTTTGACATGCCATTTTCAAAACTTACCTTTTCCTTTGAAAATTGGGAAAGAGAAATAGGCACGAAGAGACACTTTTCAAAAAAGGGCATATCAAAAAAGGTATTTCTTAATATTCTTCATCTAATAATAATTATTATTATTTATATCTGAAATTATTATGTTTAATTGACTAAAACATTTTATCAAATATTTATTAAAGAATTTTGTAATGAAAGAATTGTGAATAGGTGAAATATTGAACTTATTGAATTTTAAAGCAAATTGGTTTTAAATAAGATATTTTATTTTTATTAACTAAAGTATAATAAATAATATTTGAAAACAGATATGTAACTACAATAATATTTTATTAATTAATCACTATGGCATCTAAGTTTCGATTCCTGCCCTCTAAGTAATTGCTAGATTAAATAGGAATTTTAAGGGTTGAGCTAGGTTATGAATCGGGTATTGCAATTGTTGACAAAAAAAAATGTAATTACAAGATAAAAAGAAAAAAAAAGTTAATTTGAAAAAAAAGAAAACATTTAACGTCCATAAAAATAATTTATTGTTTTTCTTACTTACTAAAACTGTTTATACTTACCGAAATTATTAAACAAATATGCATACTTTTTGCATAGCAAACTAAATATGTCTATATACACATAATAATATAATATGATATAAAATTTACTGAAGAAACAGTTAAAAGTAAAAGTATATCATTTATTTCATTTTTCCACAATTCCTCGACTTTTCAATTCCACTAATGTAACTGATGACAACAACAAAAATTCAACTCAATTTTTCAAAAATTCCACATTTCCTCAACTTTCCTCGGTTACCATTTAAGGCCATTATTCTTCTTTTCAAATCTAGATTATATCTCATATTCTCATATCAACATGTTAAAAGTAATTATGACTAATGATATGTATCTTGACAGATTAATCGAGCATCTCTGTCTCTGATGAAGCCTTTTTCTAACATTTCTTGGGAATATATAATTTTTATTTAAATACAGTCCATTGAGCAATACATACAATTTTCCTTTTTCATATGAAATAATTTGCAAATTACGTTATTTTATTATTCAACACTAAATTTTATTCTAATGTTTTTATATATCAATATATTCAAGTCAGCAGATAGTAACGGTTTGATTTTAAAGTCCATTATGTGCAAGAGAGAGGCCTAATTTAGGGCCCAATTTACGGCCCAATTTTGAGTTAAGAACTAAACTGAAATGATTGATAACAGATTCAATAAGGACATAATTTGAATTCAAACTCTCATTTTCTTCAACTCTTTTTCCCTCTTTCTCTTGTATTTGGAACCCTAAATTTCGTGTTCTTTAGGATGGCTTCGGTACCGGCCAGTGGTCGTGAGCTCTCAAATCCGCCTTCCGATGGGATTTCTAATCTCCGGTTTTCCAATAGCAGTGATCATCTACTAGTTTCTTCATGGGATAAGGTTAGAAATCTCCATTTTATCTCGACCATTGATTTTACTGCTCGTTTGAAGTTTGTTCTGTCTTAATTTGATGCTTTGGATCCAAGAGTGTTAGGTTGTATGATGCGAACTCCGATTTGATGAGAGGGGTATTTAATCATGGTGGGGCTGTACTCGATTGCTGCTTCCATGATGATTCTTCTGGATTCAGTGTTTGCGCCGACAGTAAAGTCAGACGGTATGTTAATTTGTTTTCTTTTTCCGAATGTTGATTTGATGCACTTTTAGATGAATTATAATGAAACTCGTGGTGTGGAAAGTGTATGAGTTGTCAACATAGTGAACTAAATTTCGGATTGATTGTTTAGCTGTTGTTTGATTTCTTTCAGTCTTTTGTCAAGTATGATTGGTAATTCCTAAAGCTCAGGATTATTGAAAAGAAACTTATCTGATTTGATTGTCTTTACAAATTGGTTCTAATTGTTTGGGGTTTTCTTGTTTCTCTGTTTATACTTCAGAATTGACTTCAATGCTGGCAAAGAAGATGTTCTTGGGACACATGATAAACCAGTGCGATGTGTTGAGTATGCTTATGCTGCAGGTTGGTAAAATGTGAAAAATTGTTGTTCTTGATACTTAATACTCTGATGGCTTGAAGAATCATATTATTATAACGTTGATGAAATATTAATAATGGCTTTTTTTAGTGCATTTGTTCTTGATACATAACTGTATTCTCTCACGTTGCTACTTTATTTGGAACTTAGAAATCAGGTCTCAGCATTTTAGTGTTTCTAATCATCCCATAGTAGTACTTGAGCAATTTTTTTGTATGATGTTATAGGGCAAGTGATCACTGGAAGTTGGGATAAAACGATTAAATGTTGGGATCCAAGAGGTGCAAGTGGGCCGGAGCACACACAGATTGGTACATATCAGCAACCTGAGCGTGTTAACTCTCTCTCTCTTGTTGGAAACCGTTTGGTAGTGGCAACAGCAGGAAGGCATGTCAACATATATGATCTCAGAAATATGTCTCAGCCTGAGCAAAAAAGAGAGTCCTCACTAAGATATCAGACAAGATGTGTCCGCTGTTATCCCAACGGAACAGGTCAAATGGCTGATATTTTGCTTTAAGTGGTTTTTCTTTATAGTCAAAGCTGCTTTCGTTTTGTTCCAAGTTTACTCAGTAACCTCAATCTCCCCTTCCACACTATTGTTTTATTATTACTTTGCAGGATATGCCCTTAGTTCTGTTGAAGGGAGGGTTTCGATGGAGTATTTTGATCTATCAGAGGGTGCTCAGGCTAAAAAGTATGTTCCTATTGTTTTTCCTCTGACCTCCTTTTGACGAACTATGTAGTCTATGACTTTCTCTATATTCTTGCTGAGCTTTTTACTGGTAAATTTCAATTTACTTTATTTATTTATTTTAGATCTGATAATTTTAGTTTTCAACTTCTTCTCAGATATGCTTTCAAATGTCACCGGAAATCAGAGGAGGGAAGGGACGTCGTCTACCCTGTAAATGCAATTGCTTTCCATCCGATGTAAGACTTATATTAAAAGGAACTTGATTATTTTCTCTTAGATATTTGATTGCTTTGAGACTTAAACTAGTTTCTTACAAACTGGACAGATAGTTACAGTTTCTAAATAAAAAGGGGCAGAATTTGTTTGAGGCGAAGATATTTGAACTTTGAGGGCTAGTTCAGAGTACCGTGAATGCTATCTTTTTCTTTGAAAACAAATTCTGTAAATGTTTGTTATTGAATCCACAATTTATATGGAACCTATGGGGAATTTGTGAAACTATATATAAGCTTTCCTTGTCGTTGTAGAACAACTCTATTGTTTTTAAATTTTTGATAACCTGAGAGTTTTTAAATTGTAGTTATGGCACTTTTGCTACCGGAGGTTGTGATGGTTACGTCAACATCTGGGATGGTAACAACAAGAAGAGGCTATATCAGGTTTACAACAACTTTGATAATTATTTCTTTCAATGTTCTTTTGTTAACTGAGAGACAGCATTGATTTGCTCCTTTTTTTGTAGTACTCTAAGTATCCAACAAGTATTGCGGCGTTGTCATTCAGCCGAGATGGTGGATTACTAGCAATTGCTTCAAGTTACACGTTTGAAGAGGGAGACAAACCGTAATACTCTCACCCATTACTCTCTTCTGTTCTCTATTAAGATGCTTAACCAGAAGTAATTATAGTTTGAGTTAGATGCTATTAGATCTCATCAGGTTTATAAAACATTCAACCCGTGGAGCTTTAGACTTTTGGATAGCATTCTAGAGATATTACAGTGATTGCTTTTGGATTGATCGTTCTTCCAACTGATCCTGAGTGTTTATAATTTTGCAGGCATGAACCGGACGCAATATTTGTTCGAAGTGTTAATGAAGTTGAAGTGAAACCGAAACCCAAAGTATACCCAAATCCTCCAGTATAGTAAGGAATAATGGAATTTTAATATCCTACGTTGGTTACCTAAAGAAGATCTTAGCACTCCAAAGTGAATTTTAATATCTTGTTTTGGCTGTAAAGTATAGTGTTAACAATACATATAATCAATGGGGCTTTAGAATTTGAGATTGTGTTGCTTTGGTGTTGAATAAGTGCATTTACTCTTTCGTTTGCCTCCAATTTCTCCTTTTGTCTTTGTTTTTTGGTTCTGTGTTTCGTTGGAACCAAGTTATAATTTGGTTCAGTTTTAATATTGTGTAATTCTACCTAAACCAGAGCTTTATATCTGATAAATTTGAGTTTGCTGCATAATTAAATATGTAGATCCTACATGGATCATCAACAAGATAACCAAAAATGTACTGATTATTTACTGCAATTTGTTACATTATATAATTCAGCATGGACGGACCATAATATGTATGGTTCTTTGGAAAATCAATAGACAATTTTCTCTTTTTAGGTTCCTTATTGGACCTCAAATATGTGTTTGTGTGAGAAAGTTACTTTCATTTGTACACAGAGAATCCTAAAATTTTATTGAAAATTTTGGAAGTTTACATATCCGAAAAAAGGATGCAAAAAGTAAGTACACTGAGCAAAATAAGTAACATACACATATATAATAGAGAGAAACATCAACACAAACACTAAGCCCCTCTCTCTATCTCTCTCTTCACCTTTAGCTTCTTCTTCTTTCTCCATCACCTCAAGTACGAACCATCTGTCGAATCAAATTTTCAGCACAACCATTTTCAGATTTACTTTCTCTGTCATAGATTTCATGTGTTGTAATAAAGTATTGCGTTTTTACCATTTTGCAATTGTTTCTTCCTTTCAATGTCTTTGAAGCTTCTTCAGCAAAAGCTTGTGCTGCTTCTGCTTCCGCTTCGGCTAACTCTGCTTCCTTTGCAGCTTCCTCAGCCTCTGCCATTGCAGCTTCTGCCTCTGCAACTGCTTGTGCTGCAACTGCTGCTGCTTCATGTACGTTCATACTCTTCATTCTAGCTAACTCTGTATCAATCTGTGACCTTGTCTGTACAGTCAATTCATCTCTGTCTGTTTTAGGTGAAGGCAAAGAAGAAGTCCTCTGTTTTCCTGCATATACCACCAGACTCTTTTTCCTATGGGAAGACGATGGATTGGAGTTTGGAATTCTATACTTACGTTTAGCCTGTAAAGAGAAAACCCGGGCCACTTAAAATAGCCTCGCAAGTTGCATATGTCTTTGTTCTACTACAATTATGAAGCAAGTTGATTGCACAAAGAAAAAATTCGTACATACTAGACAAAAGACGAAAAATATAAGCACATGAATTCTGCATTGCGTAAATGGATGTATTAAATCTTACTTTCACAAGTTTACCACAAGTTGTCAAGTACTTCAGCTTGGTAGACAACAACCGTTTGAACTCTGATGGAGCATAATATTGATCCTAGAAAAACACGAATAAAAAGAACACGGGTCAACATATCAAGCCATTGAGGGTCATCAAATAAAAATGTATCACAATGCGGTCTAGCTAAAACAATTTAACAAATATATTATAGAAAGAGATCTAAGAATTAAGATAGAATACCTCAATGTAGGCACCAATTGTTGTTTTATTAGAACCACCATGCTCATTCAGGGTAGCTATTGCTTCCATAATAAGGCTATCCAGCCTGAAACGTTTTAAAAAGTTACAGAATGTCTCTAGCAATGGATTCAAACATCTATATGTAAGCAACAGTTAAATCATCACAATAATTTCACAAGTATAAATAAAGCCAGATAGATAAGATGGAACAAACAATTTGCATGCTAACGGTTAAAAGCTGAAAGAGGTGGATAAAGGTACTAAACCAATGAAGACAATTAAACAGAGGTTAAAGAAGGTGTGAATATAACCTATATCACGTAGATGTAATCTAACACTTATTGACTTCACAGATTTAAAAAAAAAAAAAGTGATGGCAAATCATACCCGGATATATACAACAAAACATTTCTCTTTTCTTTACAAGAAACAGGCATAGACGACATTTCTAACCTTACATTAGGTTTCTTTGGAGCAGGAGTAGAAGAAACTTGCAGTGCAGATGAGCCGGTAGTGGAAAAATGCTTGGTATCTACCATTTCTTCATCACTTTGTAATGACGAGGTTAGAGCTAGTGAGTTCTCTTCCTGTTTAGGAAGAGAGAGCGTCCTTTTAACAGCTAACCGAGATTTTTCACGCGATCCCCAGCCATTCGCCATGACACTCATGTTTCTCCATTTGTCCTGTCCCAAATATATCCAAAAAAAGACCCAATCCAAATCAGATAAACAGCTCACAATCACAAACAAAACACTGCAGCATTATAAAGTTGACACAAAAGATAAAAAGGAATTATGACCTTAAGATCTACATTAGACCGCAGGTATAAGACTCCGCTAAATTCAGGATCTTTGAGTATTGTGCGCCATTTACCAGGTCCATGCTTTATAACACCAGATTTTAAAGCTGATTCTTCTTCTTGCGTCCATTTCTGCTTCGGAGCACCCATCACGATTTTGAATCGCAACTAGGTGTGCTGAATGAATGCAACTTTGTTCTGCAACAAATCAAATCACATGTCATGAGACTAATCAGAAGCCTTTAATCCAAGTTTGTTCCTCAACACATCAAAATCATATGTTATGAGACTAATCAGAACAAGCTTCTGATTACAAAAATTTCTATAAGAAGGCAGTCTTAGAAGAAAATTTCAAACAATTTCTTTCATAGTAACCCATAATTCTCTCTGTTTTAGCAACCATAAGTAATATTTAAGACTCCAAAAGAAGATTCACCAAGATACACAGACTCTATAAAGAAAGCAAAACCCTAATTCTTCTGTTCCGCGAAAACCCTAACAGGTAGATATCAAACAATACCACAGCAGCAATTAAGCTATAGTCAACACCAACTTCAACTTACAGAAAAATATCGAACTCAAACCTAAAAACAAAATCCTTCATTCAAATTGACATCTAATCTCATGATGAGGATATAAACAATCGAGAAAGAAGAAACAGATGAATTAAACAGGGAGATCAGATTTTGGAAGAAGAATCGATCTTAGCAATACCAATTTCGTATGTTCTTGATAGGAATTATCTTCAGATTTCGATGAGGCTTGAGAACCAAAAAAAAAGTTAGGGTTAAGTCGAATACAAGGATTCAGAGTTAACGGACCTCCGTTGATTCTGAGATGACTACCCGCTTAGACCAATTAGGCTTGAAAACCGCGTTTTTTACAAAAACGGTCTTAAACCGCGTTTCGCTTATGGTATTATTTAATTTTTTTTGTGCACATTTAGCAATTTTAATTACTGTACACAACTAATCCATAATTGTTTTTTTTCAACCTTACTCGTTCATTTTATTTATTGACAAAGACCTGATTCATAATCAAATTACTTCCATTAGAACTAACAAGATTTAAAACCAACTGAGACACATATTTCTTGGCACTAATCTATAATCTAGATTTTAAATCTTATCATGCAAAATTACGTAAATATGTGAAATTGAGTTATAATAGAATTTTTTCAAAATTAGGCATTTAAGCATTGAACTATAAATTCCAAATTTAATGATATGATAAATAAAAAAAATCAAAATCACCAAAGTAGACTATTCTTAAGTACTATGTTTGTAAAAAGTAAAAAAAATCATTCGAAACTGATTCTTGGTTTATTTCTTAAAAGAATTTTGTTTTGATGATTAAGAATATTGTAAAGTCTAAGAGATATTTTAAACATAAAATAGAAATTTTTCGCTAGATTATGATTCAAAAAACTTGTGGTGGAGATGGTAGTTGCGATAATTTTTTTGGATTGTTTTCATTTCCATACTTGACTAATTCTAATAAACTTGTGGTGAAGGTCGTAGTTGCAATATATTTTTCTCAATGTCGTTTTACCCATAGTATCTTTTATTATTTTTTTCAACAATTAGATTGAAAAGAACTAATCTTAAACTCTAAATCTGAATATGTGAAATAACGCAACTATTTTGAATCGAACTACAGTGAAAAACAAGTAGTTAGCCACTTGATCCAATTCATTTTTCCCTGAAAATTACATTACAAAGTTTTTTTTTTTTTTTTTTTTTTTNTTTTTTTTTTTTTTTTTTTTTGATAAATTACATTACATAGTTGACAACCACTAAAAATGATTATTTAGCCAAACATATAGACTAAGTATAATAATTCAAGCCAACTCTAGTTATAAATTTATAATAATTGAAGTATAACAATCAGAAGAGGATGGTCAAAACCAAGTAGTTATGAAATATATATGATACTTAATTTAGGTAAAAATAAGAGAATGGTTAAATGGTGGATGGAGTTAGTTGTATACTTTTTTGACATTAAGAAGAGAATATTTGTTAGTCAATCATATTTTTCACATAAATAGACAAGTAGGATTAAATTGGTTAAGTCAAACCAATGGTTTAATGATCCCGTTCGTGTTTTTCTGAACATCTTGTATTAGTGAACTAATTACGTGTACGTGAATACAAGATAACAAAAGCACGAAAGAGTCAACAAAGTTGCCCGCCTAACGCTAATTTACACTTTTGAAGCCATTTTAAGCAAAACCTTTTGATGGATGTCACAATGAGAGTAGATATTCTCGAATGAAAGTAGAGAGAGACAGAGAAATATGGCGACGAAGAACGATGATTTTGCACCATTTCCAGTTAAAGATCAGCTTCCAGGAGTCGAATTTTGTGTATCGAGCTCTCCTAATTGGCGTAAGCATTTTTATTCAGTTGTTTTTTTGGGTTAATTATGTGCTATTTGTTATATATTGGCTGTTGTATTTTGTTAAGAAATGATAATTCATGTGTTACCAATGTTAATTGTGAAATATCAAGAAAAAAGTGGTGATGAATTATATAATTCCCACTTAGGGGTTTGAGCTATGAACTATGAATCATGGGACAATCAAAAAGTTTACAGACGAGACAGTTGGTATTTTCGTAGGAAATATCATCAAATTTTATATTTCTTTTGTATGGTGTTTAAGAGAAATGAAATGAGTTCGATTATGATTAAATGATGCAGCGGAAGGCATAGTTCTAGGTTTTCAGCATTACATAGTAATGCTTGGAACAACTGTAATCATACCTTCCATACTCGTCCCACTCATGGGTGGTGGTCATGTAAGTCTTAACCTTAATCTCATCATTTCTACAATCTACAGAAAGCAAAATTTGTGAGTACATAAAGTTGATCAAAAACGACATCGTTTTCAGGTAGAGAAAGCAGAAGTGATAAACACAGTATTGTTCGTGTCTGGAATAAACACATTGTTGCAGAGTTGGTTCGGAAGTAGACTTCCTGTCGTAATTGGGGCTTCTTATGCTTATCTCATTCCTGCTCTTTACATTACTTTCTCTTACCGTTTCACTTACTACCTTCACCCTCACCTGGTTAATATCCATTTTCATCCTCTACTTTATAAATTTTAAACAGTTTTTAGAACTTGTGAATTGATAAGTTAATTGCAGAGATTTGAGGAGACTATGAGAGCAATTCAAGGAGCTCTTATCATTGCTTCTATAACTCATATGATTATGGGTTTCTTCGGTTTGTGGAGGATCTTAGTCAGGTCCGTTGAAAGATAAAAGAAAAAAAATGCTCATGATCATGAATTGTATATTTACTTGTGAAACAAGTAACCTAAAATCCTAAATTTAGGTTTCTTACTCCTCTTTCTGCTGCTCCTCTCGTGATTCTCACTGGGGTTGGCCTCGTCGCATTCGGGTTTCCGCAGGTAAATGATTTTAAGACTAACCGCAAAAATACTAAACATTGATTTGGTTGATATGAGCTTAAAATAGTCTTTTGGTTGCAGCTTGCGAGATGTATAGAAGTTGGACTCCCAGCATTGATCATACTGATAATCTTATCTCAGGTTTTGGTTAATTTTGTTCGATTTTCATATAATTATCTGTGATTTCTGAATCTCTGACAATGGTTATATGAATGGTGTTAGTATCTTCCACACTTGTTCAAGTGTAAGAGATCAATATGCGAGCAATTCGCTGTTCTGTTCACAATAGCGATCGTTTGGGCTTACGCAGAGATTCTAACAGCAGCTGGAGCTTATGATAAAAGACCAGACAATACACAGCTTAGTTGTAGAACAGACCGATCCGGTCTCATTAGTGCTTCTCCATGGTCTGATTAATCTCCTCTGTTTCATTACAAAAATAAAAACAGACATTCTCTGACAAATTCTTCATTCTTAGGGTGAGAATTCCATATCCATTACAATGGGGACGTCCAAGTTTTCATGGAAGTGACGCTTTCGCAATGATGGCAGCTACTTACGTAGCGATTGTTGAGGTTTTGTCACAGTTTCTAGTCACAGTTTATATGTACAGATGGATTTATCTTTATGAAAGATGAGTCTTATTTTGTTCAATGGAGTAGACGACAGGAACATTCATAGCTGCTTCAAGATTTGGTAGTGCGACGCATATTCCTCCTTCAGTGCTTAGCCGTGGGACAGGATGGCAGGTAAAACAGATTGATGTATGATTTGGTTTCAAGGATGTTTGTATGTGAAATTAATGAGTATCCTTTGTCGAATTTGAATATAAAACAGGGGATAGGCGTTTTGCTGCATGGACTGTTTGGAACGGCAACTGGTTCCACAGCTTTGGTGTAATGGAACCATTCTCTTACTGCTCTGGGGGTTTCCTTCCATTAAAGAAACTAGTTTTCAGATTCTGGATCTTTAAGCGCTTTGTTCTTGTCCTTTGTAGTGAAAATGCGGGGCTTCTAGGACTAACCAAGGTTGGTAGCAGAAGAGTTGTTCAGATATCTGCAGGCTTCATGATCTTCTTCTCCATTTTCGGTAATGCTCAAAACCGTAAAATGACTCGGAAACAATCAGTCTTTTTGGTAATTTACAGCTAAACTTGATGGAAAAACAGGGAAGTTTGGGGCTGTTCTTGCATCGATACCTTTACCAATCTTTGCAGCCATGTACTGTGTTCTGTTTGCCTACGTCGGTATGTATAACTCAAGAACCAAACTCTTTCTGCTCCTTTTAGCTTCTATAACTATAATCAAAGAGGAGACCTTGTGAACAGCTTCTGCAGGACTTGGCCTTCTTCAATTCTGCAACTTAAATAGCTTCAGGACAAAATTCATCCTCGGTTTCTCCATCTTCATTGGTCTCTCTGTGGCACAATACTTCACTGAATATCTATTTGTCTCTGGCCGTGGACCTGTTCACACTCGTACTTCTGCTGTAAGTGACCAAGAGAAACAGAAGCCTTCATTATCATTTTTTGTCTTGTCTTGTGTACTGATACATTTTTGGTGTTTTCATCAACGAAGTTCAATGTCATAATGCAAGTGATATTCTCTTCGGCTGCAACTGTTGGGCTAATGGCAGCGTTCTTCTTGGACTGTACTCATAGCTACGGACACGCTTCAGTGAGGAGAGACAGTGGAAGACATTGGTGGGAGAAATTCAGAGTCTACCACACAGATACTCGAACTGAAGAGTTTTACGCATTGCCTTATAACCTCAACCGATTCTTCCCTTCTTTTTGAAAACTCAAACTCGGATTTTCAAGAGTGAGAAACCTGCATCTAGATATATATATATGTACTACACAACAAGCTCCCACCTAAGAAAACACTTGTATTTTTTTTCCTTTTGCCAACATTTTGTATATTACTACATGTGTTTGTAACAGCTACATATCCCAAAGAGATTAGGCAAATCGAGATTCAACCTCTTTTTCTGGTGGGAATAATTTATCTTTGTCCGGCTGGAGATACTGGACTGCCTCCTCCAGGTCTTCCCATAGCTCTTGCTTGGGCAAGAGTACCATCGTAATCCTAATTATATACATATTTACTATTTTAGCATTAATGAAGGCAACAACAAGATGACTTCGTTTTGGGTGAATCTAATGTACAATTTGAAACGTACCCGTTTCTCAAAGGAACTATCCTGCGAGTCAGCTATCTTGTCTGCAATTCCATAGTCGATGGCTGCTTGTGCTTGGAGATATTTAGGTCGCTTGATGTCCTCGTTGATCTGCTCTTTGGTTTTCCCTGTTCCTTTAGCTAGCAGCTCGATGTAGTAGTCGGTATTTGCATCAAGTTCCTTGGCCTGCCAGAGGATTATTCATTACATGACAGGCAAAAAACCTTAAGGGGATTACATAAAAGGGTAAAAGAATGTGACTGCCACCTTTATCCACATGTCTATGGCAGCTCCACTCGATCTGTTTACTTTTGGCAGATATAATTTTGCTGCACCATTAACCATAAATACTTAAGAGCTTACACAAGTGGGCAAGAGGAGAAATGTTATAGAGATTAGAAACATACTTGATGAATGTGGTTGTACAGCACGATAACCCTTTTTCCCAAGGGAAAGAAGCATTGCTGCTTGACCAAAAGCCATGCCACAATTGATAGTGTAGACATCGGATTTACAATACTTTTATCCCCCAAAAAAGAAAATAGAGACAATGAGGCTATGAGAATCAAGGCTGGTCCAAGGGTTATTGTGAGTGGACATGCAAACAAGAAGATAACAATGTATAGAAAATGTAGAGATAAGTTTAGTGAGATCGCTTACAGAGATGGTGTCAGCTATGGCATATGCCTCTGTTTCTGACCCAACCGTCTCCATCTTCTCGTTCTACATAGCATAACCAAAAGGAAAAAACAGATTAAATAGATCAAAAGTTAATGAGCAGTTTGTCCAGATCATGCCAGATGACTACCATCAACAAGCAATATGTAATCAAATTTCCTGTACTGACCTGGGTCCCAGGTGAATTTATGTATAGGTAAATGGGCTTAGTTGGATTATCATAGTCTAACCACATAAATTGAGCAACAAGTAACTCAGTTACTGCAGGTACGATCTGCAAATAAAATGAAGCAAAACGAGCAAGATCCAATGCATAAGCAGAGAAGAAACACAAACGCAAAGAAATGGGTTTGAAACAACTCAATGATAAACGAAGGTCTTACAGGCATGCCAAGGTAGCATATCCGAGCATCCAAGAGCAAAGAGGGCAAATCTGGCGGAGCAGTTCTCGGTCTCTCAGATCCTCCACCGGCTCCACCTCTGTACATTTGGACACTCATGCTATATCTTCTAGGATCTGCTGCATTCATACCAGACATACTCCATATCCCTCCATTGTCCAAATAATTTCTTCTAGACGAGATGCTTTCCTTTTAACAAAAAAACAAGACAATAGACAATTTAAGGTTCATACATTTGAGAAGCAAAATTTTATATCTCTTTGTTCATCCTAATTATCAAATAACGTTGTTCATCTCTTATCTTTTTCCAGATTCTGGAACTATAAATGGACTCACAGGAAGGCTTGAAGAGAAAACTAACCTCTGTAACTTTTTCTGCTTGCCTACGGACCAGGCTATCCTCCGTCATGAACATATCCATTTGAGATGGATTAAGTCCGTAAAAATATTGCGGTACATTCTTGAAGTTCTGCGCCACTGAAGAAAAGGCGAAGAAAAATAGGATCTCAGTTGTAATAATATTTACAGCATTGTTTGGCAAACTTAAGCCACCAATTTCATTCCAAGAAGAACTTTTGGCAATCAAACTAATAAATTCAACCATTTCATTACACAGACCACCACAACTAATAAAGTAAAAGCTTTGGCAGCTAAAATTGGTGTGTTCGAAACTAAGGTTAAGACATTAGAAAAGGCAAAAACCCACACGTATTTGCTCTACAAACTTAGCTAATAAACAAGCTCGACAAACTGCAAAAGGGAAGTTAATCCTGAATATCTATCTATGTGACATCCATTCTCCTAGTTAATCGACCTGCACTTCGTATGATTGCAGATAAATGGGTCTACAAGGCTTATCCATTCTAAAAATCCATACTATGGTACTTCGTGTAAGCTAACCAAAGGAAGATACAGAACACTGTGTATAAACTAATCAACAAATAGGATCAAAGAACGCATATAATAGAGGAAGAATAAGAAAGCAAATGGATAAGAGAGAATGATAACCTCCGTCTTTAAGATTATCTCCTCGAAATTGTTTGGGAATATGTTCAAAGTTCATATCTCTAGCAGAAGCGAAGCAGCGTGATCTTCTTGTACATCGAGGAACAGTAGAGCAAGGCATGTTCGCGGAGAAGAGCTTAGATCCCGACATGAATGGTGATTTGGGTAGCACAAACTTGGAACAAACAGCTTCATGGTTGACTTGTGAAGTAAGAGGAGAGACCAGAGAAGTCGCCATCTCCGATTCAGCAACTACCAAAGAAGGAGAAGAAGAAGATGATGACTATAAAAAACGATAGTTACTTTTGGGGATTTTTGAGGCGAAATTAGGGATTGCTTGTCATTTTTTTGTCGTCAGATGAAGAAGATACAATCGAATCTCAACCAAACAGGTCGAGATAACCGGTTTTGTTCTGTTTGGGTTTGATATCTATTTAATTAGTTTAGGGGTTTATTTTAAGAAATTATATAGTTAGGGACTATTTGATAAATTTAAAAGATGTTTGGTTCTCTGTAATGTAGATAAGACTCTTAAAACATGAAAATCTTATCTTCTGGTGAAGAAGAGAAAGATGAGTTCCATAGGACAAAGCATTCTCATGGCTTTAACAGTAACAGTTAACAAATATGCTTCTTCTAATGTTCAAGCTGTACGCAGAAACGAAACCAAACGCGATTCTTTAAACGCTGATTTAAGACGCAGAAACATTCTCTTCTCTTCTTCTGCTTCATTCCTCGCTGCTGCTTTGACCTCTAGCGATCAGCTTCTGCAGAGTAACTACAAAACTGGTTAACTGTGTCTCTTCTTTTTTTATGTATCTTGCATTTGTTTTTGATTGTTTGTTTTGCCTTGTTACAGAGTATTTGAAGAAGACTGAGGAAAACAAAGAGAAGAACGACAAGGAGGTAACAAAGAATCATTACCAAAATGCATTTTTTGGAACCTTTTGTTTGAAAATTTTCTCATTTCGTTAATGTTTTGGGAAAATTGAAACAGAGATTGGACAGTTATTACAAGAGGAATTATAGAGACTATTTCGAGTTTGTTGAAGGATCTATAAAGGGAAAGTCGGAAGCAGAGCTTAGTGAATCTGAGAAACGTATTCTTGAATGGCTTAAGGCCAACAAATGATGATGATGAAAATTTTGTTGTCTAAGAAACTTAGTAAAAAACTGTTCAGTAATTTATAATTCTTTTGTTTGGGCTTGAAACTGTTTCTTCACTTTCTCAATCAATCCTAACTTCGAGAAGCAACGGAGTATTAGAATCAGCTCAAGCTTGTGGATGCAATGACAGAGTCAAGAGAGTGAAGTTGAGAAGCTGAATTGAAGCTCGTACTTAGCTTTCTCCACAAAAGAATTAGATAGTTGCTTGCATATCAAGTAAGCATTCTTATATGGTTTGTTGCTTCTCAACAAGAATTCCACGAGTTACTTCTAGCTTTAATACACTTGGTATACCAAATTGAGAGCATATTTCCTTTAATATATCCACAATCTTTAAAGCTTATGAAAAATAATAATAAGTCAAAAAGCAACATATCAAGATTTCGTAAATTCAAGCTTTGGTGGCTTTAAATGTTCAAAGATCATTTTTTCTTTTCTTTTATCAATAAAATTCAGACACCTGACCTAACTAAAGACTTAGAACCCAAGAGAAAGCTTAAAGATAACAAATATTAAAGCCTAACAAGCTTTTAGACCATCTCTTGAGAGTCAGACCACATCACTAGAGTTGCCAAAAGAGCAATCGTTGCTGTCTCAACTCGCAACCGGTGTGGCCCTAGTCCAACCGCTGTGCCGCCTGCTTCCAACATCGTCTCCACCTCTTTCTTCGTGAAGTCTGTTACAGTTACATTGTTGATTGTTAGATTGTACCAAACTTGTATCATTGAGACAAGTCAAGAGTCATTAGCTACTGTTCATTTTGTGTCTACTCCAGCAATCACCAATGCTTTTAACAATTTGAAACTGTAGCTCAAATCAGCATAATTTCTAAGACAGAACTGCATCACAAGTGCATTGAAGAAAATGTTTCTTACCGCCTTCTGGTCCAACTATTAATAATCCACTGGATTCTTTTGCTGAGGAGTTTACTGCATTGAGAAGAGGTGTAGCTTCTGCTGTAGCAACCAAACTTATCTTTGACTTGGAAATCTAGAAAAGACCAAGAGGTGAAGGTAAGTTCAGCAAAAAAGTCAGGACTCAAGGATAGATCTTAGAATGCTTAAATTCAAGTTGGAACATACATGATCCAAGAGTGCACCAAATTTGATTGGAGGGTTCAGTACCATTTGATGTAGCCTTTGGCCTGTGACCGTAAAAAATAAGACAATATATATCTTGTGATCATACAACTTTAATGCCAAGGAAATAGACGAGCAAGATAAATCAATGAATTGTTTCTTTTTTTATTTACTGTTGCTACTTACATTGCTTAGCAGCAGCAAAACTAACACGTTCCAATCTGTCAACCCGATTATCAGAGATTATCGATGACCTTTCTGTTAAAAGTGGTGTGACACTGTTCGCTCCAAGTTCCTAAGACAAGCATACACATATATTCAGAGGCATGATACTAACAGATGATTTAGACAGTTACATACTAGAAGTAGATACATACAGTACATTTCTCAATTAGCCAATCTGCTCGACCACCCTTCAAACTACCTGACAACACATTTTTAAGGACATCATGACCCAAGTTGAGGCAGGGAATGTAAAAGCCAACGATTCTTACAGTGAGAGCATTTCATTACATACCGAATGCTGCAAAAACATGCCACTGGATGCCCTGAGGAAGGATTAATTTCTGATCTTCTTGTGCAATAAAATCCACTCCAGTTTTATCTATGCTTTGTATACAACCTTCAACCAGACCTCCTTTGCCATTAAAGAGTTCTACCCTTGCATAAAAAAGGGTGCAAGTAATTAGTTAATTACTTACATTTAAAAAAAAAGAAGTAATTACTTACATTCACTAAAACTTATGGCAAGTGATCTTACACCAAAGATAGATGATCTTTGCCTAATCTTATCTACGAGTTACTAATATCACGACAAAAGCCACTTAATTCATCATGGCATGCATAAAAAAGGTTACCATGATCTTCATGAAAGGATGGCTCCTTAGTTTGCTATCCATATACATACAATATATACACATCAATCGGATGAAAGGAAAACTCTGGCTATACTGTTGCAACTTGCAAGCAAACAACATATGAGCAATTCTTGATTTAGGCAAGATACAACAACTCAAGGACTTTCAGGAATGCAATACAGAGAAATGCTTATAACAAACTTGAATTTAGTTAATACCTGTCCTCTGGTTTCAGTCTAAGAACTTTAGCCATATGCCAAAACTCAGAGCCTTGAACACGAACAAGTCCACCCTAAGATTTACAAAAGGATAAGCTTAATTAAGTATCACGAATATGCAACTAGTCTCAATTCACTAACTAATACCAAAATCATCTTCACCACCTTGAAGTTGAACAACGAGATAATTATCTTTCTCTCACTTTGATAATTTGATTGGATTCTTACATAATACATACATTCAGAGATAAAAACAAATACTCAAGAGATAGAGAGAGAGTCTACCTTGCGAGATGGAAGATCATCGGAGAAGAATCGAGGGAGGCCACCACGAGATTGATTCCGGAGGTCTAAATCCGACGAAGGAGTCGAAAAAGAAGCGAACGCCCTGAAACTGGAAGGTTGAATCCATGACCGAACAAGACTCGGCAAATCGGAAAACAGTGGCCGTACAGCCGCCAGGGCTCTCATTACTGGAAACCTTCAATCTTTTTTCCCTCTTGCATTGACATTGGTTAAGTTCTTATCGTTTCGGTTTACTGTAAATATTGGTCTGATCCGGTTCAATTCCGGCTACATCCCGGTTAGTACCGATTCTCCACAATTCAAGGGATTTTGATTTTTCAAAGAAAGAGAAACGGTCATAAAGCATTCAAATGCCAATCAAAACCAAAGCGGGCAAAATTCAAAATTAGAAAATACGCAACTCACGAGAATCTCAATAATCGTGGTTTGCCAACAACCCAATTACATCATTACACGTGTCTTATACGAGCCGTTGCATATAGAGTGGATGGCTTCGCTTATATATATTACCATCAAAGAGACCAAAAATTCCAGATCTAGGTTTTATCAAAGGAGAGCGTCTTCATAAACGCCCTTCTTCGTCGTCTTCTTCCCTGCAAATCTAGCTTTTAAATCTTTCTTCCGCGAAACGAAAATGAGGGAGTGCATCTCGATCCACATTGGTCAGGCTGGTATTCAGGTCGGAAATGCCTGTTGGGAGCTTTACTGCCTTGAACATGGCATTCAGGTTCGTCTCTTCCTCTTCCTCACCTCGATTTGTATAGATCTGTGTTTTCTGCTATATTTCTCGTGGTTTGTTAGATCAGATCTGAGATATTTTATGCTGCATTTTGGATTTATAGTATATTCGCAGACCTTTGATTCCTTTTCATTTCCACAGATCTGTCGTACCTAATTGCTGAGATCTGTTTTTGATTTCGAAATTTCGTTAAATTTCTATGGTTAATATGAGATCTGTTTTTTATTTGAAATATATATCCATGAACGAGAACTTTTGTAGGTTTTTTTGGAATGTTCCCTGCTTAGATCTGCTTATTTAGAAGATTACAAACTGTCTCTTAAGCTTCTCGATGCGATTTTTCTCATTTTTATCGTTGCTTCTATGTGCGTAGATTTGTTGTTCTCTTGATTTCGTATGTCCTTTATACTGATGTGGTATTTTTCAATTTGGAATGTACAGCCTGATGGCCAGATGCCGAGTGACAAGACTGTTGGAGGAGGTGATGATGCTTTCAACACCTTCTTCAGTGAAACCGGTGCAGGCAAGCACGTTCCACGTGCTGTCTTTGTCGATCTTGAGCCAACTGTGATCGATGAGGTCAGAACTGGTACTTACCGTCAGCTTTTCCACCCTGAGCAACTCATCAGCGGTAAAGAAGACGCAGCTAACAACTTCGCCCGTGGACATTACACCAGTAAGTAATCTTTCTCTTGTTCCATCTTCAGCCATAATTTTTTGGTTTAACTGGTTTTCTAACAAATTTGTTTTGATATCTTATCTCAGTTGGGAAAGAGATTGTTGATCTGTGCTTGGACCGTATCAGAAAGCTAGCTGACAACTGCACTGGTCTTCAGGGATTCCTTGTCTTCAACGCTGTCGGTGGAGGAACTGGGTCTGGTCTCGGATCTCTCCTTCTCGAGAGACTTTCCGTTGACTACGGCAAAAAGTCCAAGTTGGGTTTCACCGTTTACCCATCTCCACAGGTCTCCACCTCTGTCGTTGAGCCTTACAACAGTGTCCTGTCCACTCACTCTCTCTTGGAACACACTGATGTCTCCATCCTTCTCGACAACGAAGCTATCTACGATATCTGTAGACGCTCCTTGAGCATTGAGAGACCAACCTACACCAACCTTAACCGTCTTGTCTCTCAGGTATGGGTCTAGCAACAATCGTTTACACTTCTATTTTATTGCTATTTTGTTTTCCTGGCTCATCTAATGTTTTAATTCTCTCTATTTGGATTTAGGTTATCTCTTCCTTGACTGC